>JAHLWY010000530.1:0-40000 GCA_020002185.1 Paraescarpia echinospica
TGGAGACGGGTTTGGTAGTTGTCTGATGATGGGGTACTTGGTGTAGTAATCAGCGATTATCAACCACTGGTGCCCTTCAAACTCAAACAGGTCAGTCCCCAACACGCTCCACGGCTTGGATGGAATATCGTGTTGCAGCAAAGATTCTGGTGTCTGCGATGACTGGTGTTCTTGGCATACGTTACAGGTTTGCACAAGTCGATCAATGTCTTTATTGATGTTCAACCAGTACACCGTGTCTCTTGCCAGCAACTTGGTCTTCTCTCTGCCGAGATGAGCGGTGTGTAGTTGTCGCAGGATCTCAGGCTGTTGTGTTCGTGGAATGACGAGTTGTTGGCCTTTCAGGACCAGACCATTCTCAACAGACAGTTGGTCTCGGAAACTCCAAAACGATCGAATGTCTGTAGGTAGATCCTTGACGTCTTCTGGCCAGCCTGCCACGATTGTTTCCAAGAGCTGGTTCAGTACTGCGTCCAGTGATGTGTCACGCCTGACTTGATCCAATCGTTCCATTGAAAAACGAACAAGATCTACTCGCATATCAAGGTCGATGGGTGTGGCGTTGTGTGGACTAGGTAATCGCGACAAACCATCTGCGAGTTGGTTTTGTGAACCGGGTCGGTGCGTCATCGTGAAGTTGTACCCATGCAACTTGATCAACATCCGTTGCAGTCTTGGCGGAGCTGATGCGATGGGTTTATCGGTGATCATCACGAGCGGTCGGTGGTCCGTGATGACGTTGAAATCTCGTCCGTACAAGTACGTATGGAATCGTTGCATTCCGAATACGATCGACAATAGTTCACGCTCGATGCATGCGTATCGCTGCTCGGTAGTTGTGAGACTTTTGCTCGCGTACGCGACGGGTCTGAGCTCGTCATCTGAGTCTGGTTGCAGGAGTGCAGCTCCAATACCTTTCAAACTCGCATCACACTGGAGGAATGCTGGTTTACGCGGATCATAGTAGTGTAGCAAAGAGTTCTCCGATACTTCGTTCTTCATGTCAAGGAACGCTTGTTGGTGATGCGCTTCCCACACAAAGTCCGAGTCTTGACGTAGCAGCTCTCTCAGCACCGCAGATTTGGCGCTGAATGCTATCACGAAACGTGAGAGATACGTGATGAAGCCCAGGAATTGTTGTAGTTCGGCTTTTGTTGTCGGTACAGGCATTGCCCTGAGGTCATTCACTTTTTGAGGATCTGGCTTGATTCCCTCGCTGGTGTAAAGTTGACCAAAGAATGATACTTTGTTGCACTTGATGTTACACTTTGCTGAGTTGAGTGCTAGACCATGCTGCTTAGCGATGCACATGAACTGCTGCAGGTTGCGGTCGTGATCGAGTTCGGTTGCGCCGTACACCACGAAATCATCTGCTATCCCGCAAACCCCAGTGCACTTTTCGAGTATTCGGTCCATTTCCAGTTGGAATATGTCCTGGCTCACCGAGAGTCCGAATGGCAGTCTCAAAAAGCAGTATCTCCCGAATGGCGTCTGGAACGTCGTAAGCTTCTGGCTCTCATCGTCTAGTTTAATCGACCAGTATCCTGCCTTTGCGTCGAGTTTGGAGAAGAACTTGGCGTTCGCAAACTTATGATTGAGTTCGTCCAACGTTGGCGTTTGGTGTCGAGGACGAATCAGCGCTTTGTTTAGCTGACGCGGGTCGAGGCACACACGGATGCTGCCGTCTCGTTTGGTGACATACGTCAATGAACTGACCCAATCGGTTGGTTCTTCGATGACGCGAATGACTTGTTGGTCGACCATTTTGTCCAGTTCTGATTTTATTTTGTCTCTAAGAGCGATAGGAGTTCTGCGTGGTGGGTCGATGCGACTAGGAACGTTCGGATCGACCATCAGCTTGTGCGTCTTCTGTAGCTCACCGATCCGATCAAATTGTTGTGGATATTGCTTCATTAAGTCTCCGATGTTGTCAATCTTATGCGGATGAGGCGTCTCGTTGCTCAATGCGCAGTGCATTGTGACGACGTGTAGGTCTTCGCATGTGGATAACCCGAGGATTGCGGGTCCTGGCACGTCGACCACGAAGAACTTCGTCTTTCTCCATTCTCGTTCGTCGTAGGAGCAGTTGATGTCAACAGTGCCTCTGCATGTGATAGCGGTTCCGTTATACGCTGTTAGAATGCTATCTGTTGGCTGTAGGCAGTCTACACGAGGATTTCCAACTGTGTCGAGTTGTTCTGGAAACATGTCTCTGAACGTTCGGAAAGGCATAGTGTTTGCCTGTGCGCCTGTGTCGACTTTCAGCGTGAAGTTGTGCATGCCTGGCCTGTTGCATAGCTGAATCTTCAGAGTAGCATATGCCTCATTCCTGTTTGAAGTTGAAGTGTGGACTACATTGAATGAAAATTCATTTGCTTGTGACCTGCTGTCATCGTAGTCGCATTGTTCATCTACTGTGTGAAGTCGTTGATTGCGTCTGTCAGGACGATGTACGTCGGGCGTTTGGCGTTGCGTCTCATAACGTTTTTGGGGTTGTATTCTACGGTGCTGCCCTCTACCGAACGAGTCTGTTGTTTGCTGTGGAGGGTAACGTCCCCTAGCGGAAGAGTTCGTAGCTAGTTGTTCATGCTTTGTTGTCAAACAACACTTTTGCCAATGCCCACGCTTCTGGCACGCATTACAAGTGTCGTTTTTAGCTGGACAGTACTGCTTTCCGTATGGGTGACTTCGACCACAGTATTTGCAGCATGTGTCCCGCTTGTCTCGGATGACATCCATCTGCTGTGCTCGACCGTCGCTATGCAATTGCTGTAGTTGTTTGACGTGCGTTGCCGATGCTTCGTAACTTCGTCCAAGGGCTATTGCCTCGTGAAGCTTCATGCCTTTTGGCTTGTTCAGCAGCTCTTTTTGAAAGTCTGCGATTGGTGTGCTTGCTATGATCAGCTCAATTAAACGTTCGTTCAATTCGTCGTCAACAAAATCGCACTTTAAAGCTTGTAGCTTGCACCTGTTGATGAAATCGTCCAATCCTTCTTCGCGCGTCTGTCTGTAGTGCGTCAGTTTCAGACGACTGATCCGGTAGTTTTCCGGTGGCTCAAGCTGCTCTTCAAATGCTGCGAATATCTTCTTGGGATCTTTCTTGTCCTCTTCGGATAGTGTCCAAGAGTTGTAGCGTCGCAAACCTTCATCGCCAACTTGAAGCAAAATGTGGACAACTTGATCTGCGGTCTCGATGCGTTTAGCCTTGAAGTACAACTCAATTCTCTGTTTGAACAGTTTGAAAGTGTCGGCCGGATTCGGCACTGACCAGTCCATTCGTGGTACGTGGTCCATGTTGCTATTGGCTATAGCGTTGACGTTCTCGCTGACGTTGTTGTTGTTGAGTGGCAATGTCGATGTGTAGCTGTATGACTGCTTTTACGAGTCTAAGCTTACATAATAATCGTATACAGCTGTCTGACTATTGTTTTGAGTCATGACTAGCTTACAGATCAGCGTAGGTGTTTTTACGAATGTTCTAGGCCTGCGAGTGTACACAGCGCCTGACGTGACCTTTGACACGGTTATCGAGAATGACAGTTCATAGCCGATGCGCCATTTTTGGTGCGTGAAATCGTTCGCAATGTTTTGCAATGTTCTTCAAAACTTCGCCAAGGCTACATCTGATAGGCTATGATATGCTATACATTCACGATCTCACCGCTGCCGCCATGTCATGTTACTGTGTTTGTTCGGGTAGCGTGTAACACAGAACACGGATTAATAAGAAACGTTTATGCTTTATGTCTGAAACACCAGCCTCCTTATCTAGGTCAAGACGACTGAGCTGCAGCTAATCTGCAGCTAGCCATAATGATGTGCATATCATTACAAGTGGGACATATTTTAAAACTTGTCAACAACTCCTCAATCTGCTTTGCCAAATGGTACCCACTGTGTTGATTATTGGTTATCATGATGGAAATATTGCTGCTTAGCTTATAATGGAGTTATTGAGCACGATAGTGAAACGCATTTCGCAAACTCTCCTTAAAGGGATTCTTTGTAAGCTAATATGCATTCAAGGTGTATTGTATCAAAACGTATTACTTTCCCATAAGTACTTTCTCTGCTACTTATGTCTTGCATGTTTATGCATAATTTGGGTGTTATCTGCACAAAAAACGATAAACAGTTGTGTTTACGTGAATAATTTTGAGCTTGCTACCACGTGGATGATTAATTCTGCAGCCCACGTATAATGAATAGTCATGTATGCGCAGTGAACCACACAACGACCGTTGACGTCACACACATAGTTGACATGTTAGTTTCCGAGGTGAGTTGATTCAAGCAATTATATTGTAAATAAGCAATTTGTAGACATATGCATATTGACAGCTTTTTTTATAAGAGTAGAAAGCGTATGCACTGTTTAGTTACCATGCTTCCCAATGCCGTCAGCTGAGTAATGTTTCGATTAAATAGAATTAAAACGTCCGCTGATGCGGATGGCTGCAGTCGGTGTCAGCTGCCGCTGGGACTGTCACCGAGTCTATCGAGCCTCAACTACAATAACTAACATAGCCTTTGGCAAAGATCTCGTCTTTCTAGTTAATAAAACTGCATTGTCCAATATTTGACATGCAGTGAACGAAAATGCACGCTAAAATATCAGTATATGCAACCATAGCAAGATGATTAACCTGGTCGTGGATGTATTTTGTTTGCCTAAATCTTGGATTTGGGTATGTGTGTCTACGGGTCTTGCCTTTCCAAATTCCAGTCAGCCGTTTTTGAAAAGTCCACATTTCCCCACTTATTTGAACCGAAACATAAAAATGTGAGATTCGTACGTTCACAGACTGTTTTTAATGCTACAGCTACGATTGCCAGTAAACCTGGCTGGCATGTCATCATTCAATGTAAACATTTTAGGTGTGTAGTACACAATACCATGTTGCCACGGAATTTTGCGATGCACGAATTTTAGACACCAGCAGATCTGCACTCTAGTATACATGAGTTTTTATCCATGAATATATTATTAAAAATCTAGTAATACATCAGATCAAGTTGCGCTGCTTCATGTGAATAGCACATTTAATAATAATAGTACTCGCTAAAAACAAATTAAACATTTATTTTTGACATGTTACTTTACAGTTATTGTACACTTTTCACGAGAATGGCCCATATGTATAATTATATACAACATTAATTATTTGAGCAAGAATAAAGGAAAATATACAGTGCACTCTGGTTAAGGTCGAACTTCCTGGGACCCATGACAATACTGATAAGTGGAATTTCTGATAACTAGAAAGTTATCAGAAGGTCCCCTTATTGGGACCTTTGCCCTGAACTGAGGAAAAGATTGATTTAACTTAGCAAAAATTCACTTATGTGAGTTCAAGTTATCTGGAGTGCACTGTATATGACCAATGCATACAGGTAATTATGTAGAAGCAAATTAAAAGTTGGCCAAAGTAATGAATTGGGATTTTAGTCTGACTGAATCAACATAACAAGGTTCTCTTGTATTTCTTTTCCATTTAGCCATAATCCAATATATAAACTGAATTAATCTGCACAGTGTTGAGGTAGTTAACTCATATTTAGGCTCAGTTTCATAAATTCAACCTTGTTTATTTGCAGGAACATTGGAAATAGCTGAGCTGATGGAAAAAGGAAATTGAAGAGCTCTACTTAACACTGCCATTAATTGGACAATGGGTCACGTGCCATAAGATGATGTCTGACTTTGTTCTGCCCCATTCTGTTCTGGGAAGTTGTACCTCACTTCGAGTTTCAAATGGATGTGTGCATCTGATAGCTTCGTGTATCAAAATGAATAGCAGTGCTATTAATAGGACAATATGTTCACTGACACAGTAGTGAAGAAGATGTCTGACTTTGTTCTGCCACATTAATCCCGTGTAGCTTCTGCTGGGAATATGTACATCATTACGTTTCAAATGGATTTGTGCAATTGATCGATTTGTGCATCCAAATGCACATCATCCCATCATTATGTTGAAAAGTAGGAGTACATAATAACATTAATGCTTTCTTATGCTCATCATGTTTGGATTGTGTTCTACAGCATATTCTTCAAAATTTGTTGAAACAAGTTTGTGTTAAGTGAATTATACTGGGAGTAGTGTATAAAAAGGTGTTGACAAAGTTGCTTTTACAATAATTTTGAAAAATCATAAAATATATAAATGTTCCACAACATTCAAAATGTCTTAGGGATCTTCTTGAGCTAAATACATCAATGATGACTGAATACAGTGTTTTAGAATATGAGTTACTTTTAAAGTTTTGTAATTTTATAACTTTATTTTTATCATACAATGGCCATTTTATTTGTTATCGAAATGGGAGTTTGACAGAAACAAATTCAATATCTTTTACTCTAAATGATAGACAGAACAAATAAAACAAATAATTATTGCACTCCCAGTACAAAATAAAATAAGTTTTGACACTGATGCAATAGATTTTAATATTTTGTCAACAATAATGCTATGCTCTTTATAGATCTGCATTTTTCAAACTAAAACTACTAAAAGTAAAGCTTTGTAGATAGTAAAGTACATAACTACATATATATATACTATTTTAATACTGTAGATTACATCAGTGATGTGTAATGTATTTATACTGCTTATGGAAATAGAAGCTGGATTTATGGTGCAAGTAAAATGGTTTCATTATTGAATGCTTTTCGGCTTCAGTAAGTTTCTGTTATCTAAACGTTTCATTAAAACTTCACTTCAAAATGTATAGCCAGAAATGAACATGATAGTACCATAGTTTTTATATTCCAACAAAAACAATGCCAATCATTCAATATGACATCGCCGGCGTCGTTATCGCCATTGGCGGCTTCGTGCATGGAGAGGTGGTGTTTTTTCTTTTAAATCAATCTGTCCGTCATGAACTGTTGCTATGTTCATTCTCCGTTTATTCCATATATTTTCCTTTACTTTACTGAATCTGTGACATAAACAGCAGCTGGCCCACATTTCATTTTGATAATTTCTTGCATCTATTAACTTGGCGTAGCTAATCGAAGTCTGACGGACATTCCCGAAAATTCATAAGCATGCCTTATACGGATTGTGAAGGTGGGCCCAAAGTAGAAACTCCGCATATGCAGAGTTATTTTTTCGATATATTGTCAGGGTCATTAGTGATTAATACAACATAATTCTAATGAAATGAAGGCATAGAATTAATTGAAATAATCATATTAACAGGATTACCTAATAAATGCGTACGTTACAAAGAGATTACAATTCTCAAAGAATCCCTTTAAGTTAAATGAAGTATTCTGTTTAATGGTGGATTTTTCTTATGAGCTCATTATACTAAAATGGTCCCTGGTGCAACAATACTCACCCTGATTATATTCCACCGTCTATTTTTCCTGTTTCAGTTGCACCTCAGTTCTCTCACCCCGACCAGATGTCATCCAGTCGTGTGATGAAGTCCGTCGGGACGTTTGCCCGACTCAATTGTGAGGCGTCCGGGCGACCTCGACCCCAAATCGTGTGGTCCAAGGATGGGATAATATTGAATAACCAGGGCAATTGGGTGTTGACATTGTTAAACCTCCATGCGCGAGACAGTGGGCGCTACACCTGCACAGTCTTCAACCGGGCTGGCTACATCAGCTTTACTTACACTGTCAAGGTTGTTAGTAAGTCACAGCTCATTTAAAAGCCCCAAGCCAAAAATATAAAATTCTATAAAAATATTACTTTGATCCAGTTTATAAATTCCATGCACAACATTTAAAATATTCTTCAATTAATTCTTCGATTTTTTATCTTTCGCGTTTTTGTTTGGGCGATAAATGTATTTCTTTTAAATATATATATGTACTTTTAATATACGATGTAATGCGCCATGAGGGCACCCCAGGGCCCCCAAAAATGCAAAATTGTCCTGCTGTTTCTCTGCTTCTCCCTCCTGCAGCTCTGCTGATCTGTATAAACCTAAGCAAACAATACAAACATTCCACCACCAATAGATACATGCAATTACAAAAAGGTGGGGCCATTCCGCCTATCCTGTACAAACATAAGGACAAATATATACCGTTTGTAAAACAAGAAGTCTGTCGACGCACCAAAACCCAACACATTCAAGAATTTGGGATATGCCCTGTGTTCATTCCGAAATTTGGGAAAGCGTTGCGACATTTTCCAACTTCTTTTTCTACCAACGGTGTTGAATAGTTATTTAACTAAACGTGCCTAGGCAAAAAGGTGGGGAGGAAGGTGGATTTTGAAGTATCAGGATATACACAACATGAGACACAGATACCTAACGCGCAAGTGGCGGCTTAACCGCTAATCCAAATCGTAGGCTGGGGCCTAATCCTGACATGTCATGATTGGCTGAAGGGGCTGGGCGGTTTTATTAAGCCAAACAGCTGAAAGTAATTATCGCCTCAGCCAGTTACCTCAGCACTAGGCCTGTCCTGGCCATTGCATAAAATACAGTATGCTCTGCGTTCATACCTTCATTTATAACAGACAGTATTTTGTTGACCATCATAAGCACATAAACTACAATATAGTATTCATTGTAAGGTCAGGGAGGCTCCCATTAAGACAATTATACGCAGCTATCATGGGAGCCACCCTACTGATGTAACTGGATAGTGGACTTTACCCTGATCACTTGGTATGCTCTGAGTGGAGTGGCCAGCTGTAAATCTGTGTATTGGTCTAGCCTAGGCACTCTGCCAGCCATTGTTCCAGTGTCATACTGAATGTGTCCATGAATGAATCCCTATTGCTCTGGCAGAACCTGAGAAACTTAAAAACAGCAATAGTTAATTAGTTAATTATAGGTTAATTGACAATATGAAGTAAATGTTTTATAATAGTGCATATTCATTTGTATTTTATTACATGCTCACATAAACTCAAACTTTCAATACAAAGTTCTTGACAAGATCAATGTGATTTCAATAAATTGATATGGAAAGCGTGGACATTGTTGAAATGTCTAACGCAAGTGTTTTTCCTAAGCTTTTTATGTGGAATCTGATCTTCATTTGTGTTCACCTTCTATATACATACATAATAAATAATATCAATAAAGGTATTGATGTTTTATATAGAAATATGTGCATCTAACTCAAGTTGTTCCTTGTTAAACTTTTATATGCCAGGAAATCAAGACATGCACATATGAAATGACCAGGAGTATTGTCTACTGGAGGCACATTAACAACAACAAAACTTTACTAAAGCTCTACAGTAATGTTTTAATGAGTATTTTGAGGACAGCAATGACACTCATGACTTTTTTTGTAAGAAAAACACCTTTGTAGATGGTTTAGTTTTGTGTTTCTTGTCTGTCAACAGATCCGCAACAAATCGACTCTCGGATCCCTGCAGTCGACCGCAATTCGGTCCCCAAGAACTTCTCGCTGTCATTCAAAGTCGGCATTCTCACCACCAGCATCATCGTGGTTGTCATTGTAATGTTGTGCTTGGTGTGGCATTGTCAGAAACAGTCTCCAGAGCAGAACACGACGGTGCAGCATCCTGCAGTCCGACTCGGGCATGTACGTGTGTGTCGGGGCCAAAAGCAAGAGCATCAGTTGGCACAGTGCCTTCCTCTCAGTGCTACCAGGTGAGGCAACTAGACGTCATCTAACTAGAATTGAGCTAGTGTGTGTGTATGTACATTAACGTTTTCCTCCTATACGACTTGCACATCCAGTGCCAAACTCTCGGGTTATTCTATGAGCCCATGTGTGAAATGTAACAATTTTTTTTTAAATGCCCTGTATGTCAAGGGTTCTATAATAATAATAATAATGTTTTATAACAGAAAAAGTCCATATGTACATACAAATAAATTAATGTAATACAAAGATATAAACATGAAATAAAATAGATGATTACTAAATATATATATAAAATGTGTGTTCAACTTTAAGTATACAATTGGGTAGTCCAGTATTTAAACATAGGACTTCTAAAATGTGTATCAGTATAACAAAATTCACAAAAAGTGGATTTTCAGAATGTTGAAGACGACATAATAAGCTATATATGAATGAATGCATACGTTCATTAAAAGATTTAACACAGTTTGTAGCAAACATAAAACTTGCACTACAGATGATAACAAATTAATAATAATTAAATCTTATATAGCGCCGGTATCTGCCGTAGAGGCGGTCATCGCGCTTGTAAAAGCACTATTCTAAAATATAATAAGAGCAACGTTCTAAAAATGATAAAACTGTTGTTATAGGCAACAGTAATATCTTTCAAACTCTGGTTTTTAAATGTACACCAGATATTTCAGGTGAACATAATACCACAGTAAGAGAGAAATAGGGAAGTTCTAATGGTAGAGCTACAAAGGCGAAATGTTCGTGCTAAGACGTTAGCCTGAGCATATATGCATCTTTTCTGTCTGGCAATGTCTTCATCGTCAGTAAGGTTATAGTTAATTATATAATCCAGATATTTGCATTTAATAGTGTGGGGTAACGAACGATTATTGAGAGTGACAGGATGAATATTTCCTGAGGTTTGTTGTCAATAACCATGCAATACAACTTATTGGCATATATGTTATGTTAAACATTTCACCATACTTGGCACAACAATCTGTTAGTTTTCTCAACCCAGAAACACTAGGTGAACAAATGCAGAGGTCATCTGCATACATCAAATAATTCATTATGATGCCTACATAAAGACATCCAATTTGTAATTTGTTAAGATTTACACTTATGTTGTCCATGTACACATTAAAATGGTTGGGAGAAAGGATTCCACCTTGTTTAACACCATTTAAGACAATAAAAAACGTAGACATGCTCCGACACCATGACAGTGAATTTCTGGGTACTGCACCAGTGATACAGAATGCGCACAATAAAAGCAGGACAGCCATGGTCAATTAGTTTAGTGAAGAGCTTGCTATGGTTCACTTTATCGAAGGCCTTGGAGGCATCCAACATAGTGACATACATAGAAGAGCCATTCGCTATGCAGTCTCGAAAAAGTTCTGTTAATAGAAATATGAGCATCTCAGTTGAGTGATGCTTTTTAAATCCAAATTGATTGGCACACGTTGTGAAGAAGAGTGCAGTCCTTGATAATATTAAATATTCCAATAATTTACTGGCAATTGTTGCAAGAGCAATAGGTCTAGTTATTGTTATCAGACAAATCACCAGCTTTGTTTTTAATTATTGGAGCTATTAGTGGCTTGTATGGTAAATGAATTTCTTTGCAACGTGAAACATAACTTAGCAATCATACAAACCATGTGTGTGTAGGAAATAGTTCGGGAAACTCTTAAATACCCTGAACGTCAAGGGTTCATAGTCGGTTTTAGGATAAATAGATTTCTTTGCAACATAAAATGTAACTTAACAATTACAGAAACCATGTGTGTATGGTAAATACTTAAGAAAACTGTTGCGTCGTGGACTAGGTTAATTGACAATATGAAGTAAATGTTTTATAATAGTGCATATGTGTTTGAATTTGATTACATGCTCACAAAAACACAAACTTTCAATAAAAAGTTCTTGACAAGATCAATGTGATTTGAATAAATTGATATGGAAAGCATGGACATTGTTGAAATGTCTAACGCAAGTGTTTTTTCTAAGCTTTTTATGTGGAATCTGATCTTTATTTGTGTTTACCTTGTATATACATACATAATAAATAATATCAATAAAGGTATTGATATATTTTGCATAGAAATATATGCAAATCTACACATGGACATATGAAATGACCAGAAGTATTGTCTACTGGAGGCACATTAGCAAAATAAAAACTTTACTGTAATATACACGTATTTTAATAAGTATTTTGAGGACAGCAATGGCACTCATTACTTTACAAGAGGTTATGTTTTGTAAGAAAATTATCTCTGTAGATGGTTCAGTTTTGTGTTTCTTGTCTGTCAACAGATCCGCAACAAATCGACTCTCGGATCCCTGCAGTCGACCGCAATTCAGTCCCCAAGAACTCGCTGTCCCTCAACGTCGGCATTCCCGCTGCCATCATCATCGTGGTTGTCATCGTAATGGTGTGCGTGGTGTGGCAGCGTCAGAAACAGTCTCCAAAGCAGAAGACGGCATTGCATCACCCTGCAGTCCGACTCGGGCATATACGAGTGTGTCGGGGCCAAAAGCACGGGCGTCAGTTGGCACAGTGCCTTCCTCACAGTACTACCGGGTGAGGCACCTAGACGTCATCTAACTAGAATTGAGCTAGTGTGTGTATGTATGTTAACGTTTTCCTCCTATATGGCTTGCACATCCAGTGCCAAACTCTCAATGGTTATTCTATGAGCCCATGAGTGAAATGTAACTTTACCTTAGGATACCTTAGGACTGTTCTGATCGCAGGATCCTCTCGGTTCCTCAATGATCAGATCTTCTTCGGGGTCTAGTATTAAGAGTTTGTGTTTTCCGGTTCCAGTGTTTAATAGTAGTGGGGCTTTGTCACAAAATCGGGTGTAAGTATTAATAAATTGGCGGTACCCGATTTGACTTAGCAAGTTATAGGTTCAGGTGCACTAGGATTCGGAGTGAACGAGAGACATAACGTGACATAAGATATGTATGTACGAGAAGCCAACTGGCATTCCCATTTAATACATCAACAATAAACAAAAGCGGTTCAGTGATAGTTGCTGCTATGACATTATATTTATAACACCATACATTATACTCGACGAGTATGCATCCAAATACGAAATTACATGGGAGACAATTTAAACAGCTGGTCACTTACATGAAGACGGGTATACACCGTTGTAAAGTCTATGAACTGTAACCAGTGAATGTCTCGTGATGTGTGAATGTCAACGTTCGCATTGGTCGCGTTCGGCGAGATGTCGGGACGAAGTCGAAAGTCTCTAGGCGTTCGGCGAACGAATTCACGTAGATGAAAGCAGGCGACTCGGGCGATCAAGTAGATGGTAGATTTGCCTTGTCGATCCCACGCGAATCACCAGGCGACAACACGGAAACGATGTCACGACATCGGCGATGTCTAGAAGGTCTGTCACGGAGTCTGTGTTACGACAGCTAGCAGACGAAACTGTTGTGGCCTTGCATTCGAAGATCACATCAAAACGGAACTGCAGTCGGTTATCGTCTTACAACTAATCAGTACTGTTGAAATCGTAGAAGTATTTACTACAGGCGTTGGGCGGACACACTGGAGACGAGAGTGCAACAGTTTCTTCTGCTCAAATGTTCGTCTGGCCACGAATGGCCGTCCTGCCCTTAATTATAGGTTAATATAGCTTGTTGGCCGGAAGTTAGTCTGACCAATTACAACACTTAATACAAATTAAAGTCGCTTCAAAAACTGGCTCCCGAAACCATTCACACTTCGAAGCAATCCATTCAACTCGCTGAGTTTAAAATAGATTTTGCGAGCTAAACGTATGGCTATATAAGTGCTCATTCAATCTTTAACTTACGTGAATTACTTACATAATTAATATCACTGGATTCCCTGTATCGATCCGGATACCACAATATGCATCGTACATTCCAACTCTCATGAATTAATCCATAATTTTAATAAAACACGCACTATTCATAAGCTCCGTGTGACCCTAGTGTTTTTCACACCTGCATTTCTGTAAACAACTTTTATAAGTTCATAATATAATCTTTTTATAACCACAACATAAGTAGTTTGACAGGTCACCATATTACCAGTCATGTTAAATAATTTCTACAGGTACCAAATTTGGTATACCTAACCGTAGAATTAGTGGTGTACGCTACAAACGAAATTAATTAAATCTGACTCGTCGGCAGTTAAAACGTTACACGCCTTAATCGCCAGAGGGCACCAGCGAATACCTCCGCGACAATACATACCAGAGATGGCAGCACCATCAACCATACGTTCTAAAGCCTGATTAAATTCTATACAAACCACTTTGTGACAGGCTTCATAGTCGTATAATATCTCCTGGGTTGACCAGAATTTATCAAGGCGGTTTTTAAATGAGTTTATTGATTTTGCTTGTATTACTGAATCAGGTAAACTGTTCCATGGTTCAACCACTCTAAGCGGGAATACATTTTTTCTTATGTTTAGTTTTTGGTTGAACAGTTTAAGGGAGTGTCCTCTGTTACTGGATCGTGATGCCACATCCTCCCATTTAGGAAGGTTTGGTGCAGATTTGTTGTCATACATGTTATGCATTATTTTATACACTTCAATCATATCTCCTCTTAATCTACGATATGTTAATGTGGGTAACTTAAGTAATTTTAGTCTTTCAATATATGAGTCCCTCATACCAGGTAGTTCTTTTGTGGCTCTTCTCTAGACATTTTCTATGGCTATTTTATGTTTCGTCTTAAATGGATACCATACTACTATTGCATAATCTAGGTGGGATCTAACCATAGTCTTGTATAGTGGCAAGAAAGTGTATGTATCTAAGAATTGAAAAGTTCTTCTGATTACTTTTGTCATTCTGGTTGCTATATTAACCACTTGGTTGTTGTGATCATCAAAAGAAAGTTTTTTTAATCAATAATTACTCCTAAATCTTTTTGTTTGTCTGTGGTGACAAGAGCATGTTTGACATTATTTGTTGCCATAAAATATTTACTTTCACCGATATTATTTTTCCCAATTTCCATGTGTACACATTTATCAGGATGGAATTTTAACAACCACTTGTCGCTCCATTGTTCTAGTATGCTTAAATCATGTTGAAGTACATCCTGATCATCTGTATGTGTTATTGTTCTAAATATCTTTATGTCATCAGCAAATAGAAATGTATTTGAATTTGTTAGATCTGGGAGGTCATTAATATATAGAACAAAAAGTAAGGGTCATAGAACGGAACCTTGGTGTATCCCTGATATTACCTCTTTCCAGCTAGACTCATCTCCATTTACTGAAACTTTTTGTTTTCTATTTGTGATGAATGATTCTATCCAGTTAATCAGTTCTTCTGAGGTGTTGAAGCTTTTTAATTTGCTAATTAATCTTTTGTGTGGCACGGTGTCAAAGGCTTTTTGGAAATCCATATATATAACATCAGTGTGGTTACCCTTATCCATTTCTTTAATCCAGTCATCTGTTATTTTGATTAGTTGTAGAACTGTTGATCGGCCAGATATAAATCCATATTGTTTTTGACTAAATAGATTATTTACTTTCATGTAGTTTGTAATGTGATTTCTAATAATTTTTTCCATACATTTACAAACTATGCATGTTAAACTTATTGGGCGGTAGTTACTAGCTAGTTTCTTGTTTCCTTTTTTTATAAATTGCTGATATGTTAGCCTCTTTCCAGTCGTTGGGAATGCAGGAAGTTTTAAAGGGAATAAAAACATCTATTGCTTGAATTCATATTAAATTAGATCCTGCTATATATTTCCATGTCTACAAGCCAAAAAATCCCCAAAAATCGAAGAATTAAAAATTCCACATTTTATGCTGTACATCCGGACATTTTCGAATATGCATATTTTTGGCGCGCTTTTCGGGATGCCGAGATGTGACGTCAGAGTTGACTCTGCCGATACAGCGACCGCTTGTTTACATTCATTCTCAGCAATATGACAGCAGAGGTGGCTGTGTAATGCGAATATCATCATGGTTCATTGTGCGGCATTCGGTTGTAATGCAAACTCTTCTAAACATACAGCAACACACCATTTTTTTCGGTTCCCTACGGATCCAGTTTTATTGAAGAAACACAGCCGGCTTTGCTCCGCTCATTTTGAGAAAAGCTGTTTTGATCGCGATCCGGAGATGTTGGCAACCCTTGGATATCCTGGTGCTCGAATATCGTTGAAAAGCGATGCAGTCCCAACAATATTCCCGGCAGTAGAAGCTGCATTGATGCCGTCAATCCGCAGAAGACAGGCGTCGGCACGGGCAGGATCGACGGCCGCTTTGCCCGAGTCGAAGGCAAGCGGGTCTCGCAAGCGTTGTTCCAGTGCCGCAGTCGCCGCTGCAGGCTCCGCTGCCGCTGTCACTACAGCCGGCTCAGCAACTACACCCATGGCTTCTTTGGGGTACCAGGTTCCTTCGACGAGTGGTGAATTTACGAGGTCTGCTTACCGAAAGCGGCAACGAATCAAGGTAATTCTTACATGTTATATCTACTATTATTATTCTGTAGGTCTAGTATAATGCCTGGACTGGACGGTCTCGTGTGTGTCAAAATAAGTTATTCAACTTATTGTCATTGTATCCCATTGGTTCCAATCATATCACAGAACTCTTCCTAAGTATCTTATATTCTAAATGTTGTAGTTATGCACGATACTACTATAATAAATCTACATATACTCAGTTTTGTGGAAAATTTGATAGTGTAATCAAATCGATTTAGGTGACTGTTTTTATCATTATCATGGTTACAGGAATGTAAGGCAATAAAACAAAAACGTCAGCAAATTAATTGATGCTAATTTGTTAGTTATGCATTTAATTAATCTATTTACTTTTACATGCAAATAAGAAATAATTATTTTAATTATACTCGTTGCCGAGTCAGGTTAGTCTGTTATAATAAGTTTTTTAAACCGTAAGAAGCAATACTTGGATGTAGAACATTGCAATGTGAATTTGCAGATGGAAGAATAATTATATTTTCAAATGTATTTAACGTTGAATTTGCATAAATTAATTATTATTTTTCATACATAACATTTGTTGTTTTTTAAATGACAATACTTGGACTTTATGAAAGTGCCATGCATTTTGATCAACATCAAATGTATGTACACATAAAGTACCATGCATAAGTTAGATATTTAAAACAAAAATTATAAAATTAGGAAGTGGTCTGTCTCACTCTCATAGTTGGAACCAGTTGCTGGCAATCTCCTCCTCTGACACATGACTCACTAAAGTCTTATGTCATCAATGACTTGCTGAAGAATTATCCCCCATCAGTATTCTCTGTAGAAACAGTTTATTACAGTGTTTGGCACCTGTCTGCTAATCCAGCTAATTGGACTCCTTTGTTGTGACTCCTCCACTTGACTGAGGAACTAAGTGTAGTGTTTGCCCTAGTCAACTGATCAAAGATCAAATCTAATTAATTACCAGTTGACATTGCACTTTGTAGGTCTTTCCTGCTATGAATAACAAATACACCAGCCACCTCCAGCTGGCCCACTGCATTCTCCCTCCAGTTAAAATAGTTATCTGAACCTGATCTACTGGTAATTAAAGCATGCTAGGTGGAAATGGCAGGAACTGGGTAACATGGATGTGACATTGTCGGATACTTATTATTACTATAATTAACCCATGCAATTAACCCATGCCTAACATCACCCTGATCACCATTGCAATTGGTAAACCTTGCAGGTAGATGTGATTAATTATTATTAATATTGAATGGTTACCACATTGAACACCCTGTAGATTACAGTATGTATTCATCGAGTTAATAATATATTATGTTTAAGTTTTCAAAAGTAATGTTTTCAATAAATATAATTCTTACAGTAGATGCAGCTTTCATAACACACACTATTGTAACACACAAGTACTGTTACATTTGTTACTATAGAATTCTTACAGTAGATGCAGCTTTCATAACACACACTATTGTAACACACAAGTACTGTTACATAACACACACTATTGTAACACACAAGTACTGTTACATTTGTTACTATAGAATTCTTACAGTAGAGAGCAGCTTTCATAACACACACTATTGTAACACACAAGTACTGTTACATTTGTTACTATAGAATTTTTAATATTTCAATAGTAATTTATTGATTTGTATTTTCATAACTCCAGTGCACAGGCCTATGGTGAATTACATTACAGTGTCATATATTGCTATTGCCTAGTTTCCATTTTATTACAGTTGAATATCGAAGACAATGTACATCATGCAATATATACTATTACATTTGAAGGTATTATCATTACATTTTGAATTGGAACTACAGTATGTACCGAGATAAATATTTAGAACAAAAATATAACTATTGTATCTTGTATTATCTACTAACAACGTTTACGGATAGAACATATTTTTCATTTTATGTCTGTATAACATGAATGAATGGAAGACAAAAGAAATGTCACTGCAATTTAATAGATTGCAATCAGTGTAATTACACCTTACTGCTTGGTGCATTGCTAATTACTGGCACAAGTCATGATGTTTTTTTAAACAGAAGCTCAGAAATGTACCAAGGACCATTATTCGGCTCCCACATTATTCATGGGATGGATGTTGGCAATCATAAAACCTGGATAAACTAGTTCAATAGGATACAGAAAGCATAATTAAATTTATATTTTGATGCGACATATATTAATAAACATGTATATATATTATATGCCAGTTACTATTACATTGTTTCTGTTATTATATTGTGCTTTGTTCAACTTATTGTTACTAATAGGTATTATTATTATTACACCACTCCTGGAGCAGGCTTCCTATAGTGACTATAAAATTGAGTATTGCAGGATTGTTCATGTCTGCAGTCACATATTGTTATGATAGTAACTATATCAATGGATAAGGATTCTACTAATGATGTTACAAAATGTCATTAATGAATTTATTTGATTTTTAACTTAATGTTATTAAAAAAATCAAGTAAATTTATCAAATAATAAATATGTTCACATTTGGATGTGGGTTGTTGCCCAGCTACCAAGTGTGAAAATGGTCATTTGTTGTGAAACAATAACAATAAATGCAATGCAAGTTGCAAACCTATCTATTGTATATTTAATAGATGATTAGTTATAACCAAAAATAAAATGTTCACAAGTAATATATTGTCACATTTTCCAGGTAATTGTTTGCATAAAAGTGTAACATAACAAAAGTAACTATGTCTCTGTGTAGATTCTGTAAGCGTGATATCAATTATTTATGATGTTTTTATCATAGAATAAACAATACATACCTTGCAACTTGAAATTAATTTATTAATTTGTATTTTTCACAGCTAGGCAGTCTGTTCACACTTGGAAGCTGGGCAAATGACTAGACAAATGGATGTACTCCTTTCTGACAAGATGGTAAAAGACAGGATTTTGTTTGCTTTTGTCAGAAACCTACAACAATTTATTTTTTTGCAAATTCTATAAGGGTCATTTGTTATTTCAGTTATTTGCTGACATTCTGGCAGCAGCTCGAGATAGTCCACCGTCGACCAAGAATGGGTCATCTGAAGATACAGCAACTGAATATGACAGCTCTCGTACGGATTCCTGTGATACAGAGGATTCCACACCTGAGTCAGTCACAGCTTCCACTCCAAAAAGGAGCAGCAAATGCTTTCAGGTTGACATCAGGCCATCAACTCGCACGAGAAGAGTGCAAGCAGTCTGTGCATCAGAGCAGGTTGCTGTGCAGGTGACATCAGCAGTGAGGTCAACGAGTGTGCAGTGCAGTTTGTTGACTGGTCCGATTAGTGACTCGAGTGACTAAAACGGGGAGGAAGTGACATCTGCTGCAGATCCAGAGTATGTTTGCTCTGACAATGAGTCGACTAGTCGTGACAGCAGCAACAGTGACAGCGATGACCATGTCGACCAGTACACTGACACAGAGGAGGGTGTTACAAACAAGACTCCCTTGAGGAAAGATTGCTGCCCTTCCAGGGAGAGGTACTTCTTGGTTGCAGAGTCTTCACTTCGTCATCTTTTCGCACGTTGCCGAAACTGCACTGGCCAAACCAATGTCGTAGTGCAGCAGTTTCTCGGCTCAATGGGAAGTTGCCCTGTAAAGATAATAATTGGTCTGTAGATGTGAAGCTATGCTATTTATTAGCATGTCATAGGTAAAGTGATCAACAAAATGGACTAGATAACTTGTTTATCAATGGGTATTTGCTGAAGCCATATTCTCATCTGCCTGCAGGGGAAGTATTCACATGGGTGTTGTTTGGCTTATAACCATTGTCTGTGCACCGTGTGGTGATTCACATTGTGTTACCAGGTATACACAGTTACCAACATTTGGAATGATTCATCCCAGTAACACTGTGTTATGAAACTTGCTTGATGAATTTGTAATGATTCAACCCAGTAAAACTGTGTTCTGAAACTTGCTTGATGGATTTGTAATAAATATGTCACACAAAAAATGTGATTAAAAATGCTATGTCCTTATGATTTTTATGGACATAGTCGTAGGGCACATATATACCCACTGGTAGCATCTCACATATAAGACCCCTAAGGTTACACTAAACCCCTAGGTCTAGGACATAACCCTTCAGGCTATAACCCATTACCATAATTATTCAATTGTTCTGCATGTTGTTTTAATGTTTATTTTAGTTTATTTTGATTATATAGTAGCTATATTGTTATGTGTCAGACTCAGAGTAATAAAATTATTGTTCCACATAAATGACATAATGATAATCTAGAGCTGTCATTAGCTGCGTCTACACGGACGGCGATTTAACCCGGGTTAAAGATAACCCGGGCTATTTTAGCCCGGGTTAAACCTGTGTAGCGTCTACACGAAGCTTAATTTAACCCGGGTTAAATCTGTAGCGTCTACACGAAGCATCTCGGTGCACTGAGATCAGTACGACGTAAGTGGTGCGTTGTAATGCCAATAGGGTGCGTTACTTATTCTACTTCCGGAATACAAATTGTCTAACAATAGTTACAATACACCCTTGAATAAATTGACAAATATCGAACATGTACGTCAACCTCATCGCAATCATTAGGCTGTTCATGCAGATGATGAATTGTAGACGGCAGCTGTGTGAACTGCAGCACAAAGCGCGACTGCGGCGCAAACGTAGAATGGAAGCATTCAGACGGCGGCAAAGGCGCAACTGTTTGACAGGTTTACAAGTGCTGTCATCCATGCCTGATGGAAGAAGTGGGAGGATTTGGAGACTCCCAAAGAGTACCGATTGGTGGGACAATGTGGTAACACACTGGCGTCCGTCTCAATGGTTGGAGAATTTCAGAATGAAGAGAAACACGTTTGAGGTAACTGGTTTTGTTGGTAAAAGCTCACGAAAATAATTAATAATATAACGTTAGGCCTACAAGGCAAAGGGAGTAGTAAATCTAGGATATACCTGTAAACACAAATAATGAAAACCATAAGCAATGCCGCTGCCGGCTAATAAATTCCAGGCCTAACACACAACATGCATACATTACATAAATGTCATACACTATACACTACTACTTTAAAATGTACTGTAACCTACCAGCATAAGTACAGAGGTAGACATTTCTATATCCTAGAATCAATGTGTTTATTACCATTTATTCTCTGACTAGGTTACGCTTTGCTTAAATATTATTGTCACTTTTGTTAGTAGAACTCTACAATTTGTTTTAGTTCATCTGCAACCGTCTGCGGCCATACCTGGAGAAGACAACGACCAACATGCGCCATCCAGTTTCAGTGGAAAAACGTGTCGCTATTACATTATGGAGAATGGCCACCAATGTTGAATACCGATCAATTGCACACATGTTTGGTGTAGGTAGGAGTACTGTTGGCAAAATAGTTTTGGAAGTGTCAACCGCTATAACTTTATATCTTGGTCCAGAATTTATCATGATTCCACAAGACAATAAACTAAATGATGTGCGAATATTTGAAGTGAAATGGGGCTTCCCACAATGCTTTGGAGCTGTTGACGGAACCCATATTCCAATTGTTGCACCAGATGAGTCCCCTAGGGACTATTACAACCGCAAGGGTTGGTTTAGCATTAACGTTCAGGCCTTAGTTGACTCCCATTACAAATTCATGGACTTGTGCATAGGGTGGCCAGGGAGTGTGCATGATGCACGTGTATTGGCAAGGTCAGAACTGTATAGGCATGCAGAAAATGGAACACTAGTCCCAAACTGTACCAAATCTATACAAGGTGTGGACGTACCATTTGTGATGTTAGGCGATGCTGCATTTCCTTTGTTGCCATGGCTAATGACTCCCTACAGAGATACCGGGCTGTTAAGCGTGAGTGAAAAGACGTTTAACTATAAACACAGCCGAGCTCGCATGGTGGTAGAAAATGCTTTTGGACGACTAAAAGGACGTTGGCGTATTTTGCTTAAAAGACTGGACAATCGTTTAAATGTTGTTCCTGACATTGTAATGGCATGTGCAACACTCCACAACATATGTGAAAGTTTTGGTGAACGTTTTTATGAGAACTGGCAAGAAGAAATGAATGATGATCATAGAAGACAACCAAGGGATCATTTCCAGAACATACATCTAAACAATGTAGATGCCACTTCTATACGAAATGCAATTAAGAATCACTTGTCAACCTAGTCTGTAACACCACAAACCAGGGAAGGAAATGTTTGCCAACACAACGGCTATAATACTGTGGTGAAGTATAATACTGTAATGTATCCTTAATGCAGTTTAAAAATGACTAGAAAATAACAGAAACACTTATGCTCCTACCGGTTAAGCTGTATACTGACTAAATGTGGCATTTCACATAACTGGTAACTGACTCCACGTGTAGCATACTATTTTGAGATTTAAGACCAGTTTCTGGAAAAGTCAATGGAATCTCTTAACACAGAAAATAGAGGTTCTCGTTCCTGTTGTTGTTGCTGGGAATGTTGGCGGACTTGGGGCTGATTGTTATGCACGTGTGGAAAAGAAGGAGGAGGAGGTGGTGCATTTTGTGTAATCAACCCAGCAAACATCTGTGCCATCCTCATCTCGTGATCCATCATTTCTTTACGAATTCTGTCTTCCCGCTCCCACTCCTCACGGCGCATCCTGTCTTCCCTCGTATAGAAGCGTTCTTCAGCCCTATCTTGGGCCTCAAGGAGGGCTTTAATGCTATCCTTGCGCTTTCCAGCACTCACTGAAAGTAAGAAATACTAAATATTTTCCACATGCAGTATAGTGTGGGGCAAAGCGTTCATAATATAACAAAATGTTACAAATGTTTGAACTATCACTAAAATGGTTCTTTTTCTTAGTTCTACAGTTACTACAGTTGTGTAATTGTAATACTACCATGTCTTTTGATCGATGTTAATGTGTTACTGTTACCCATTTCTGCCATAGCAGAAAGTCTGTTTATACAAGGTAATTTACATAAAAAACTAACTCTACCTATAACTATTTCCTAATAACTATCTCCTCCACTTCAAAAAAGTGGACAGTGGAAAATCGTATAACCCTGATACAGGTGGCCCATTCCCACTTCACCTTTTCTGGTATTGTTATGTCTAAATCCATCTTCTTGTGCTCTTTCTTGTGGTGCAGCTGCTACTGTTGCTGTCGCTGCTCTTTTCGGTGGCTGGCTCAAAGCTTGTTTAACAGTTTTTGCTAAAAATTATAAACAACCATATTGATTATGTAATTGTTCCAAATCCAACTATTATAATGTTATCAGTTGTTAGAGATAATTAATTTAATTTATTCATTCAAAGACGATGGGACCTGATAATCCTACAGGCTGAATGTTACTTGCATACATTCAATGCCTGTACCATTCATTCAGAAAACAAAATTATGTCCACTTACTTTGCTTCTTTGGTTGAATTTCTTCTTCGCTGTCGCTGTCTGACATGTTGGAAAACTGTCGTTTACATGCTTGTGATGAGATGGCTGCAATTAAAACCAAAACTGTAATGTATATACTTAAAAACAAAACAATGACTGAAAATTACAGCTTGTTTTGGTGACATGAATTAATCATAACATAACGTAGCATATGACCATCAAAGACGTCATAATTATACTAATTGTAGTTTTGAATTGTTTATATTTTGAATAGTTCCTTAGCATTACTCTATCACTCGTGTCTGGCTGAAGATGATTGCTTGTTATAAGATATATTGTACAGTTTTTTGATTACTTGCATTCTCCTGTATGGTTATGAATTATGTTATATCATTGGGATGTATTACAGTGTTTTCTGAAATAAAGACATTCCATCATTCCTCAACTAGCGTATTGTGTATTGCTACTATTGCCATGGGACCATTAATAATAGTCATATTTGTATAATTTATAAATAATGCTGTATTTCATACCTGCCAGATTTGGCATGAGTCTCCTAATGTTGTTGTGGAACTCAAGCCCTCCCAGAAAATCTCTCGGATTCGGACAGGCTAAAACTAATCACTGTCCACAAGTGCTGGTTACCGTTAATAAAAAGTTATATATCATATATATAGCTTCCTACTGCACCAATAAAAATACCGTGAAATACTTAAACATCCATGATAATTAATAGGATTATAATACATTGGACTGTTGCTGTTTAATTGCATTGGAAATGGATGTAGACGCAAATGGATGGTTGTAAACCCTTGTGGACGATGTTGACTGTTTAGTATGACCAATTTTACCTGTAGAAGTACAAGCCCTAGGCCTTGCCCGTGGTGTACTCGTCACCGCGCTAGAAGTTGAGGTCGATAGGTCATCAGCATTGCTCTCGTTTTCGTCGTAGCCTTCGATGTCACTGTCTGGCATTGGAGTATGTAAACCATCACCCGGCGAATCGGGGGCATCTGACATCGACGTTGACATAGTTGACAGCGATTCTAGCATTACTGCTGGGCTGACAGATGGCCGGTGACCTAGGATGCCGTCAAGTTCGTCATAAAACTCGACGGTTTTCCTGTCGTTGCCACTTCTTTGATTGTGGTCTTTGACTTCTTTGTACTCTTTTTTCATTTTTTTCATTTTGTTTCGTATTTGAGTTGGAGTCCTCACGTACCCGTCTCCAGGACCTAGCTGCGATAATTCCTGGCTTATCCTGACATATATTTTAGCGTCTCTGACGCTGCCATCGAAACACGCCTGTATATCCGCTCTTCCCCAAATGTCCAAAAGACACTTGCACTCATCGGCGCTCCAGTTCATTCCTCTCCCACTCATTTGTTGATTTCTATAGATAATTCTTGTTTGGCGGGGAAAAGTAGAAGCGGAAGTGGATTAACGACCACTGCGACATCTATAGCGGAGCCAAGACACTACGAGATAACCCGGGTTTTCCGTCTACACGAGCGCTGCTGAGCCTGACCCGTGCCTGGCCCGCGCCTGGTCCACCTACAATTGCGGGGCTAACTTAGCCCGGGCTAACTTTTAGCGCGGCATTTTAGCACGGCATTTTGGCACCGTGTAGACGCGTATCCCGGGTTAAAAACGTCGTGTAGACGGGGCTATTATATATGTCATGATATTATGGTCATCTCGCGAACAACTGTCCAACTAAAAAAGTGTGGGTTTTGTCCAGAGGGGTGATATCGTAAGTAGCTATAACGTCCTAAACTCGATCCGCATAAACCAGACAACCATGCTTACGACGTTCGACGGTTCGTAACTTTGTGAAGTTTGTCTTTGACAAGTCTGTTTACAATTACTTCGTCCGATGACCTACTTAGCTACAACCTCTAGCTAACTCTCTGTACAGCTTTGACACCGCATTTTATAATGTAACGTCGTACTAAAACGATATAATTGTTGTTGTCGACAGTTTTCACACCATATGTGTCATTATAATGAAGTTGAAGCTTACCAGTCGGTGTTGCATGAGCGAACATTGTGACTGTCCGACTCCGCATCATCTTCTTCGCTACCGTCGCTGAAACGCTCGGAAAGAGCGGAATTAGACGAATCATCCGCTGTAACCGTTCCCGCTAGTGGCTCAAAATCGTATGATTTCACTTGAAACTCTGCGAAACTCCCACTAGCCATGATGTTACAAGAGAATGGAGAGAACAACAATGGCGATGCATAGATGTCAACAAAGCCGCGAGTCGGCATTGACGTCACGATACCACGTGATCGCCTAGCTCATTAAATTTCAACTTTCTGCGGGAATCTACACAGACGGGTTTAAAATAGAATTTTGTCTACAAACGTATTTTTCTGTATTTTTTTAATGTTGTCAAATGTTACATACAATGTTAATCTTTGTGTACACATGGAAAACGGATTTTAGCTAATGCCTTGTTGTTATTTCCTTTAATCGACGTTTCAAAAATTTGTTTTAAGGGTTGACAAATACTTGCAGACAACTCATTTAGTAGCCTGGCGCCTATTCCATCTGGGCCAGACGATTTGCTAATATTAAGTTGTTTTAACGTCAGTAGTATTATATTTTCAGCTAGTTTTAATTTGTCCATCACATGTTTATTGTTTACTTTAGGTATGGTTGGTATAGGCCCTGACTGTTCTTTGGTGAATACACTGGAGAAATAGTCAGCAAGTATATTTGCTTTTTCTTCATCTTCATTTGTTGTTTGAGATTTTAGGTTGGTGGGGTCTGTGTTCAGTTCCCCAATTCCTTGTTTGATTGTAGTTTTTGATTTATAATATTTCCAACAGACTGGGGTTTTTCTTGGTCTGGGATGCTAGATTTCGTTCAAATTCTTTTCGGAGCTTTCTGGTTAGAGCTCTGATTTTATTTCTGCTTTTACAATACTCTAGATATTTTGTTCCATCCCTTGTTTCCATGTATCTTGTCCATAATCTATTTTTACGTCTAATTAGTTTTCTTGTATTAGCATCCAGGGGGAAGTTTCCCTTTCTATTATTTGGAACTATTTTTTTAGGTATAAATTTATCTTCTAATGAGTTTAGTATTGTTTTGAAGATTTCCCATTGATCGATAACATTATCCTTACAGTCTTTAAATTTTTCTTCCCAGTTAATATTTGAACATTCTATTCTCATTGCATCATAGTTTGCCACATTATACAGCTTCCTTTTTTAAGTATAATTACTTGTTATAAAGTTGCACTCTATACTGAATTTGAGTACACAATGGTCACTTTTGCCCAGAGGGCTAGGTACTCTAATTCTACATTATCTTCGTCATTAGATAGAATCAGATCTAGCAGGTTTGTGTTAGTTGTGCCTCGTCCTCTGGTGGGGTTTGACACGTGTTGAATCATGAAGGTGTCTCTAAGGCATTCCAAAAATTTAAAGTTTAAATTGTTGGGGTTATTTGATTTGGTCGTCCAATGATTCCAATTTATCTCAGGGAGGTTGAAATCTCCAGTAATTACGATGTGAGAGTATTTATGTTGTATCTGTATCTGTATCTGTATTTTGACTGGCAAAATGTCCTATGGACACATCACGCCAGTGCGCATGGTGGCTCTTATGGATTAATTTTTTACATGTTGGGCTAGGCTAATCTGGAATGAATTCAGTGACGTACTTGATACAATGCTTGGAGGTAGAGAATTCCACTCTTTTATTGATCTTGATCTGATCAAGATATATCAATATCACAAGATGTGATATTGATCTGATCATATTTATAAGTTCTACATTATTTTCTTCAGATCCCCCATCGCTTCTGTATATGCATCCAAAAAGAAGTTTGTTTTTATTCTTTAATTTGATTTCTATAAATAAGCATTCTTTGAAAGTTGTGACTAGGTTTATATACTCTGCATGCAGGGAATTTAGCACATATATTATAATACCTCTTCCTTCAGTATTTTCTAATTTTTTTGAGAATAACATGTAACCTTCTAAGACAAATTCTGGTGTTGTTACAGAACATTTAGGGTTTTGGGGTTTTACTTCATTAATTGCTATTATGTGGGGTTTTAGTTCTTTGATTCTTTGTTCAAATTCATTTTGTTTGTTCCTTAATTGGTCAGCATTGGTGTAAAAACACTGAATGCTGCCTATATCATTAAGACTATATTTGTTTACGTTCGTTTTCCCATCTGTTGTTCTAGGTGGATGTGTACTCTTTATTTGCTTTTCCTTATCTTTTTTATTCTTCTTTCCCATGGTGGACCCCTCACTCTGTACAGGTATTCCCCCGACTCATCTGCTGCTTCCTGTCTCTTTGCTTCTTCATAGAGCTTTTTAGATTCTTCTCTTTCTTGTTTGGTTTTGTCGTGGTCAATTTTTTTTTTTTGGAACTTATCATTGTCCTTGATGTGATGGAACTTTTGAAGAAGGGTGCGTTTTTTGTCAATGTGCGTTACTGTAATCAGTACTGGTCTGGGGCTGTTTGCATTTTCTTTGGCTTCCCGAGCCGCCGGATTTCTGTGATGTCAGTGTCTGTAAAGTTATTGTCTATTTCTGTGCAGACTTCTAGGATTTGTTCTTTGTCATGTTGTTGTCTTGTGGTTTTTAGTTGTGATGTTGTTTTTGGCAGGTTGAAGATGATTACATTGTTTAATCTTGTTTCTCTTTCTTTTGTTTCAATGTTTTGCTCCTTTACTTGTAGTTGTACCACTTTTTTCACTTCATTTGGGTTAATGGTTAGCTTTGTTTGGGCTTGTGTTGGGCTCTTTTCTTCTACCTTGGATTCTGAGATAATTTCTCTCACTCTTCTCGTCGACTTTGGATCCAAGTTCTTTTTCTGTTTCATTTATTCTGTCTTCCACTTTCTTTAGGAATTGCTCGCATCTCTCCTCACAGCTCTTTTCATTCTTGAGATTTTTCATTACTTTTGAGTCACAGGGTGGACAAAACCAATGTATTTGCTGTTTGTCTGTCATTAGTTTATATTCTTTATCGTTTATGTCCACACATTCAATAAAAAAAAATTTCTCGCAGAATTCGCACTCTAGCAGTTTATGGTTTGGTCCTTTGAAATTTTGTTTACACCCTGTGCATGTCCAAACTTCATCATCAACAGTTGTCCACTGAAAATCTGTTTTACTTTTTGTCCTTGGTTTTTTTGCAGGTTGCCATGACCTACTTTAGTTTTATATCCCTTATTATATTATTTATTTAGTATTTTAGAGTTGTGCAAGGGATCAAGGAAGTGCCGGGAGAAGATGTTGAGTAGTTATAGAATGATGCCCAGGGCGACTCTGGGTTTAGTGAGTTGCCTTGATGAAACAAGCCAGATTAGTATAAAGTGAAGATTTGTGCAGGATGGTTGAAAAAATGTGTTTATGTCTAATTATTTAATAATGTTTATACCTACATAATTTATAATGTTTGTCTACATAATTGTAGTGCCTTTAACTAAGTTTGTATGTTAAGCGTTGCTTAGGGTGCTTTCTTTTGTTTACTTTTAATTGTGGCGGGAAAATTTTGAATATGAGTTGCATTATAGTTACGATCCTAAGGGTAGAAGTTTTCTATTTTCTGGTATTAATAACAGTATTGGGTTTTAATTGTGCTTTGGGTTTAAGTATTTGCTAAAGAGCTCTGAATTTGTCAGTTTATGATGAGATTTAGTGCCGCTAGTGTTGCTACGTACGCGCCTTGTACCGGAACCGGAACCGGAACCAAATGACATCTAAAGGTGAAAGGAAAGATGAAGGGACGAAAGGAAGTGAGAGTAAATGTGCTAGAAGAGAAGATGACAGGAGGAAAGGGGACATCTAAAGTAACAATTTTATTTTTTTAAATGCCATGTGTGTCAAGGGTTCTTAGTGGCATTTAGGGTAAATTAATTTCTTTGCAACGTAAAACAACTTAGCAATCATACAAACCATGTGTTTGTGTAGGAAATAGTTCGGGAAACTCTTAAATACCCATACGTGGGGAACTTCCGATGGTGAATTGGTTTGAATTTGGTGCAGCAAACTTGTGAAAATATAAGAATATTTGATCAAGATAAGTGATATTATTGAGTGTATAGCATACATAACGTAATTATAGATATATACTAAGCAATATTTTTTGTTAAAAGTTAGCTAGAGGGAGTAATCTAGGGTACATTAAAAGTAGGCGATTTGCGAGCGATAATTGGGGACGTTAATGTAATCGGAACGTTGTTTACAAAGTAGGTCACTGGCGAAGTTAGCGTACCGTGAACGACAATAGAATAGCGTTATTTGAGATAATCGGTGTAGTTAGATGAGTAATTAAAACCTGAAATAAAAATCTTTTAAAGTGTATAATAGTACACAGGAAACAGTCTTTGTAAAGACTACCTTGTATCTAAGCCTAACTTGAATACATTGTCATCGACATCGTAACTAGGTAAGGCACGGTGTGTCACTGTGTGTTAACAAATATAACTAACTATAACCTAAACAATCTGGTGTAAATTGTACACAGAAAAGTCTTTTCAAAGACTATATAAAAACTATTTTGAACATAAATAAATTCTGATATGGCACCTTGCAAGCGGCAACTCAGGGCAAAACGACACTTAGTTTGCAACGACTGCCAGAGCTGGGTGGATTTTGCGTTGTCTGGCTGTCCAAAATCATGGGCAGAGACCAAAGATGACGGATTCACCTTTCGGTGTATGGGGTGTTTGAGGGTGGAATGTCTGATGAAGGAGGTGTGTAAGTTGACGGATATAGTGAAGGAGATGGAGGTGAGACTCAACATAGAAATAGATGGAGCAGAGAGGGATGACGCGGAGAGAGTTGAGAATTCTACAACACAGAAGGAGCAGAGTTGTGACACAGAGACTGAAGAAAGGAGACTGAGAGGAGGGAAGGTGACCGGTGTGAAAAAACAAAAAATTGAGAAGACAAGGACGGAGGAAAAGTGTTCGGCAGAGGAAAAGAAAACGAGTTATAATAGTGCATATGCATTTGTATTTTATTACATGCTCACATAAACACAAACTTTCAGTAAAAAATTCTTGACAAGATCAATGTGATTTCAATAAATTGATATGAAAGGATGGGTATTGTTGAAATGTCTAACGCAAGTGTTTTTCCTAACCTTTTTATAATCTGATCTTTATTTGTGTTCACCTTCTATACACATACATAATAAATAATATCAATGATGTTATTAATATATTTTGTATAGAAATATGTGCATCTAACTCAAGTTGTTCCTTGTTAAACTTTTATATGCCAGGAAATCAGCACATGCACATATGAAATGACCAGGAGTATTGTCTACTGGAGACACATTAGCAAAATAAAAACTTTGCTAAAGCTTTACAGGACAGCAATGGCACTCATGACTTTATAAGATGATATGTTTTTGCAAGAAAGTGATCTTTGTAGATGGTTCAGTTTTGTGTTTCTTGTCTATCAACAGATCCGCGACAAACATCGGATGACTGCAGCTTGTTATCCGAGAACTCCATTCCCGTCCCCGTCTTCTGCTTTTGAGCTTACCGCTGCCTCCGCCGATGACACCACATCAAGGCCATCCAGCGATGAAACAGTACAAACAGTCGTACTCCGCGGTGTCCATACAGCAGTACCACGCCGCACCAGCGCCATCTAGGGAACACATCATCAACAACTACTCGGACATGCATTTGACCGTGAGCGGGCCGAACACACACACGCGATCTGCCTGCAACGGCATGTAACAGTCGTACCCGTATAAGACGCATTACTACTGCTATGTGGCTGATGATGTAGTAATGTGTTTGTTCACCAGAGAGCAGCAATGTTGGTTTGACGCTCGAATGTGCGGGTGAATTAAAAATAGCAGCATATCGATTGAACTGCTCAAAATGTGCTCTGAGAGGTGTCATAAAAGCGAACTGACTCCGCAAACCTTCTCCAGGTCATTTATCACTCCGGGGAAACTGATCGACAAGAGAGCCAAACTGCCATAGCGACTGTCACATATTCGGACGTTGTATTTCCTGACTTTGTCAGTATGTGGCACTTCTAATTAACATGAATGTCACGAAACAATGAATGTTCCACGGGTGTCGTCAGTGATAATTGTCAGGTGTTCATTGTGGTAGCAATCGTAGCATTGACTTAAACCAGGGGGTTCTCCTGACCGCAAGAAGGTTTATTTTAAAAGGATATGCGGATTCGAAGCTCTAGCAGTGTCTGTTTTTGAGAACCGAGCGGGACTACTTTCTGTTACAGAACTACTTTAAGTTACAGGGCGAGACTGCCACCCTGTTTTAAGGGTGGTGTTTCATACAAGGTACACAGCGTCTAGTGAGACTGACTTGGTGACGTCGCTTCATTGTGGAGCAAACAGATAAATGTGCCTAGGTACAACATAATAATTATGTAATATTTCCATGCAATCCATATAATGTAAAACTTCAACAGCCGTTTTCTTCATTTTAACTTCAACAGCCGTTTTCTTCAATTTCACTTTTGACCCCTACATGTTCAGTGCTACATAACCAATTTTTGTAGCAGTCATAATTTTTGAAACTGTGTAAAGCACCCTACCCAACCTTGACAAAAATGTAAGAAAACAATGTTACAATGTTTCCGACTTATCACTCATTTGGTGATGATGATGAAGATGAATGAACATTTATTCAGAACATTGATATTTGATGTAATGACGGTATGTATTCCAACACTATGATTTTGGACGACCTAAAAATCTACACAAATAATTATATTTCTGTACTGTATGTTTCCAAACACCTATTATTTTGACATGTCCAAATGATTGTACATTTTGGACACAAAAATATTTTTTGTTCTGTATGTTTTCGGATAGCTGAGAATTTTATTATTTTAAAGTGTCCGAATATATTCAGTCATTACAGTACGCCTCGTAGCAACTACAGGGGTGGGTCTCTATAAGAATGTATTATTGTTATGACTGAGTGGTGGGAAGATGCTCTAACTGACCTGTAGCAAGTCTGTAGAGCCTCCACCTGCACTTGTCCCTCCTTGCCTTCAGTCGCCTGTTTGTATTTCAGTATCTGCAATAGAGCAGCACAGGATCTCTTTTTTTTGTTTTTGTCCTTTATTCTTAAACGTCGGAGGAACGGTTGTAAAAATGCACAATTAAACATATGATTAATCATTTTTATTCAACAATTATTTTAATACATAAATAGCACATGGTTTTAGTTAAGAAACTGAAGCTGTCAAAATGAAAGTTGAATAACAGTTGTTAGATAAAGGAGAAACATTTGTGCCGATAGATGAAGATGAAGTGAGAAATGTGTTGCATAGGTTCAACCCCAGCAAGGCCTCAGGCCCCAACGACATCAAGGGGAGACTACTGAAGGAGTGTTTTGTTGAGTTAGCAGGTGTGCTGTGTAACTTGTTCAACCGTTCGCTCTTAGAGCAGTCTGTCCCTACTTTGTGGAAACGATCGGAAATTTGTCCAGTGCCAAAGAAACCAAACCCTGCTGAGCTGAACGATTACAGCCCAGTGGCGCTAACATCGGTTGTTGTGAAGTGCTTGGAACGCCTAATACTCACTCGACTGGCATCACAAGAGGACAGTCCCCTGGATTATCTTAATCCTATGCAGTTCGCGTACAGGTGGAAGCTGTTATCACATTGTTACATGGTGCTTGCACTCACCTTGAGAAGCCACGCTTGTATGTGCGCACCTTATTCCTAGACTTTTTTGTTTTGCGCTCAGCTTTCCAGTAGGGTTTGGTTTGATTGATTTAACTGATCATGGATGTAATGTTTAGTGGCCTTGCTAGTAATTGACGAGTTGCTTAGCTGATAATTTTATTAAAGTCATTTTATCCATTTTATATGAATGTTGATGTACAGCTCACTGTGAGTTAATTGATTAAATTACTTGAATTATTTTATTGATTTGTTTTATTGTATTAACCATTTACACATAATACTGTCCTTTATGAATGTCGACCACACAGAGAGAATTTCCCTATGTAAACAACATCTTATCACTTTGAGAAGAAATCAACAGAACGAATGCTTGCCACTAGGCAAAAATGAAAGACGGCATAGCGGCCATCCAAAATAATAAGATACACATATACATGCATTGCATATTTGTCATGATCTCAACCATAGCATCCAAACAAGTCATCATTTTATTACTATACAAGGGAGTAACAAGACGAAATAGAGATCCCACTTCATATACTCACTGCAGCATCTTCTGTGCGACCCAACATTCTGAAACAGATCATCTTATTTATAATAAAAACGCCAGACATCTTGTTTAGTATTTGTCTACCGTGTCTTATAAATACACATCAACAGGTATAAATAGGGAACTTATGTCTAGTCATTGTATAAATAGGGAACTTATCCCTAGTGATTGTACTGATAAAATAGATTAGGAGACATTAGCCTGGTAAATAGGGAAGCAGATGTTAAAAGGAGAAGTATGGTGACGAGAGAGTTACAAGTAGCAGCAGAGTGAAATATAACAGTAACACTTCTAAGATGGCTAAATCTGCAGGAACCCACCTGAGAGGCACAACAATGCAACTGATAAGTGAAGAGAATTACAAGAGTCGTCGTCAGAGTGAAGGATTGGTGAGGAGGTACGAAAGAGAAATGTTGTTGAGAACCAAGGAATAATACAGACACCAGTGTAAGTGTGTGGACAGCAGATGGAGAAGTAGGCTGTGATGTTGTATCGCTATATCCTTCTACTTAAAATAAACGTGGGAACAACGATATTTTATTGTGTATCTATTCACTACGAAAATGTAAAAGACGAAAAATAAATACCTTCAAATTACTAATCAACCTAACCATAAATGCATAGCTTATTATCCATAAATATATTTTATTGTATTTCTATTCCCTAATAAAATGTAAATGGTGAAAAAACACATACAAATTAATAACCAGCCCAACAGGAAATGCATAGTTGATTACCCATAAATATCGAGTAATTTAGAAATGTCATGAAGCCTCAGAAAGTTGATGTAATGTTCGACGGCGACGGGTCGTAACATGAGCTCCATGTTGAATGTAGACATCTTGATGCTCCCTTGCAGATACAGCACAACCTGCAAGAACACATCTCACTTGAATGGTGGTGAATGAATAGATGAACAATAATTGAATGAATGAGTGGATGGCTGAAAGAACAATAAATGAATGAGTAAATGGTTTACATAAATGAATGGATGAACGAATAGTGAATTAATGAATGAATTATAACTAAATGAGGAATGAATGATGGTTGAATAAATTTGTGATGAAATTAATCTGGCACACAAGACTAAACTCAAACACATCGACCACTCAAAGTGTTTCCCTGGTCCCTAAAATGACAAATTAGCAAATTTGTACTGAGTTTGAATTGACCTATGTACTGTATTTAAACTGACCTCATTTATTAATAATATCAATATAATATTCTTAATGCTAGAATAAATATGCGGGTATACTGCCAACCAAATTATGTTTAAGAAACCCTAAAAAAAATTGAATGGTTGTTGAAATTATGTTCAAACTGCTTTTAACAACACATTCAAATTATAAACACAGTTGTAGCAGATGTATGTGGGGCACTACACTTTGAAGATTGGACATCAATATTATGGGTGGCTCCTACGATAGCGATCAGTTTTGATCTTAGTACGAGTCTCCCATCCCACAGTTTTTTTTCTTTCGTTTTTTGCAAAATGTATACTTTGTTGACTACATATCGTCAGTTGTATTTTATTTTTCTAATTTCGATATTGTTATATATGCCAGTATATATATATATATATATATGTGTGTGCATACATTTACATCATTTGTATTTGTTTAAATGCTGTTTGAAAAATAAAAGCATCCTTATCCTTGGACATGAAGACAACAAGTGGGACAATGTACCACTGATTCACTGAACTTGATAACAGCCACTCCGGGGTGAGAGGTTGATTCGGAGTAATGGAGCAGACTAGGTTGCTTTAAATGAAAGTTTACTTTCACATGCTGTAAAGCATTGTAGATAACACACAAATACAGTAATGCTATGAAACTTACAGCTATTATGACATTCCCATCATGAAGTATGATTGCTTCATCAAGTAATGCCAGTTTGTCTTCTTTTGACTTGTACATTTCCAATGCATATGGCTGCAAAAATTCAACACAGTAATGAAACAGACGTAAGTTACATTAGATAAATTAACAACTGAATTCCAAGTCAGTTTGTGATTCACAAACTTTTCCACTGCAGTATGTTAATGAACCAAAACAATTCAATTTTTTCTTTCCAACTGAGAAATTCAAACAAATAAAACTAGACGCCCAGACTAAAACATTAAACATTTACAAATAAAAACTGGGGAAATTTGAAGTATAGTACTGATTAATAACCTTGCTTCAATACAGATTATTAGAACTGTACATGAGGGAATCGATTTGGCTTTTTACAAAATATTAGTTGTTTTATAATTAACACTAAAAGCTTGTTTAAAAAAAAATTACAGTTAAGTTAAATTAAAGTTAAACTAATTTTGCAAACATACAAGTTCTACATTGGTTTTCCACATTTATAAAAAAAACTTGCTGTGTTCTGAAAAACGAATCACAATGTTCTTCTATTGCTCTCAACATTCAGTGTTTACATCACCCTTACAAACTTGCTGTGGCCAACCAAATGCTAACTGACCTGTCCAGACATGATTCTTTTTATTATTTCTCTCGGTGGGAACTGAGACCACCGGTCACTCTTAGAAGCCTGCAACAGACACTAGAGACCAGGAGATTGAGAGGAGATCAGATAGAAGTGTTTAAAATATTGAATGGTTATGAAAATATTCAGGGGTAGAACTACCCACTAGTCCGCTAGTCCGTACACTAGTAAAGATTACGGCGGACTAGTAAACCCGGCCTACCAACTAGTCCGGCTGTCTAGTAAAAATCAGCGTGTTGCGTGGCGCCACCAACCGTACAATTGACAAAGTAAATCTTCACCTAATGTGAATCGACAGTGAAACGGTACTTTTGATTGGTTGTTGTGTGACATAGAAATCTGAAACGACCGTTTTGTTTGGCTTAGCGTATCATGTAGAGGGGTACCGGCTAATGAGCGCAATTGGCGTCCATTTTCGCGTCTATTTTCTAATCTATTTTCAAATGCGCGGATTTCGAATACGGTTCACATCTTCAGTTCTTCAATTATTTTGTTACGTTTACGCACGATGCATCGTTATTTAACTGGGGTTGCAAAACCATAAGTTAAACGCAAGGTGGAAAAGCGAGAACGAGACACGCTGTACGACCAGCAGAAACGACAGCGTGGCTATTTGAAGGTTTGGGAACGAGACCGCACTTGACGACAACGATTTGATGTTTTGCAAAGTGTGCAGGACACACAACGTAACTGGTGTCCGTGGTGAGAATGCGTTCTTGACTGGCATGGACAACTTTCGTCCAGACTCGCTACGCGCACACAGTACAAGCGAGGCGCACACACGAGCTGTCTTCCGGCAAACTGCGTTCGAAGCCCGTCCCGGCACTGCACCTGCCCACCGAGCCATCCAAGCGCTGAACACGGCCACCATGGACCGTCTGACGCATTTGTTTAGGTAATTATGTTACCCATGTGATATAATGTTATAAAATGTAAAAAAATATTGTGTTTGATTGTACTTTGTTAGGGTTAGCACTATATGGTTTAAATTATTATCCCTCATTTCTCTGTTATCTCTCATTTCAAGCGTGCCGTGCAGTAAACAATGCCATGGGAAATTATTAATTTGCATTTGATGTAGATCTGTGTTATAACTTGCCTGGATCTTCGGGTTCAAAAGTAATACTATTTAGTGTTGTATTTCCCGCCTTTATGCATCATATTTTTGGTTTTGAGAACATGGCTTGTCTTGTGATTTTTGTGATTTTTTTTAAATTTAAACCTGCCCATCTTAAAATCTTCGTCAAGTTTTGTTTTGAAAGCGAGGATGTTTTTAGTATTCACTGTTTGCTGAGGAAGGTTGTTATGTTGTGACTATACTCAGTATTTACTTAATACTATGATATTTAATATTTCCTGCATTGGATGTTTCAGGACTTGTCACGCGATAGCAAAGCACCAGCGTCCGTTCACAGATTATGTGTGGCAGTGTACCCTGGACGCACAGAAGGGCCTTGATGTGGGGAACACTTATCGGAATGACAAGGCATGCAAGCAGTTCGTGCGTGCCATCGCTGAGGTTGAGCGCCGTCACCTCGCACAGCACCTGGAGAGTGCTCACTTTCTCGCCCTCATCAGTGACGGTACGACAGATGCGTCCATCACGGAAGCGGAGATAGTGTACGTGAGGTATGCGGTGAATGGTGTCGTCTCTACTGCCTTCGCTGGTATTGAGAACGTCGGCAAGGCAGATGCTCCGTCAATCAAGCGGGCAATTGACGGTGTCGTGGAGCGCTACCTCCACATCCCGAAAGAGACACTCATGAAGAAGCTTGTCGGATTCGGCAGTGATGGCGCCGCTATTATGACCGGATCAGCCAACGGTGTCGCCACGCTCTTCCGAAATGAGCAGCCGTGTCTGCAAGCAATCCACTGCTATGCGCATCGCCTGGAACTTGCATATAAGGACGCATTGTGTCGGTTGCCTATGTACACAAAGTTGAGCGGTCTCCTCCTGAGCCTCTACTTGTTCTACCATCACTCGCCACTGAACCGTAGCAACTTGAAGGCAGCATTCGACACATTGTCTCTGCCATGTGCCCTTCCACCACGTGTCGGTGGCGCTCGCTGGTTGCCACATCTGCTGAAGGCACTGCAGGCCCTTGTGAAGGGATATCCAGCATATGTCCTGCATCTGACGCAGATGCAAGTGCCCGGGGGCTCCGGAGATGCCAAGGCAAAGGCCATTGGCTTCTTGGCGACACTGCACCGACGAGACATCATCGATATGGCACACTTCCTTCTCGATGTGCTGTTTGTTCTGAGCAAGCTGTCGCTGGTGGCTCAGACAGTGACTGCGACAGTTGCTGATGTACATGCCACGCTGACATCCGTTGTGGCCACCCTTGTGATGTACAAGACGACCACAACTGCCAAGGAGCGTGCCCTGGCGCGCATGGAAGACTTCCATGGTGAGATACTCACAGGTGCTGTCTTCGCCAAGCAGACCCGACTGCAGATCTTGGGCAACCTGGTCAGCTGTCTGGAGGGTCGCTTCGTTGACAGCAATTCGGACGTTGTGCGTGCATCATCAATCGTTAGCTTCAAGCCGTGGCCTGAAGCTGCAGGTGATTATGGAAATGACGCTGTGGCCACACTCAACAACCATTTTGGCCCTGTGCTTCGCGACGCTGGCATCGATACTGCCAGTGTGGAGACGGAGTGGACACTTCTGAAGATGATCCTGTATGAACAGTCCCCAGACGTGCGACAGCTGACATGGTCTAGTGTCAATACAGCCCACCAGGCAGAGTATGGAAACATACTTGGGCTTGTTGACGCCATTCTGACTCTGCCAGCCAGCTCGGCTGATGCGGAGAGAGGCTTCAGTCAGCTGAAGCTGACGAAGAGCAGCATCCGGTCAGTCCTGAAGGCAGATCGACTGACTGATCTGTTGACCATTCAGCTGAGTTCACCGGACATCGCTGCATTTGAACCGAAGGAGGCAATCGAGCTGTGGAGTGCTGGTGGAGCCCGGAGGCCAGACAATCAGCCGCTTAGGCCAAGGCCCGACTGTAGTAGTTACACTGACAGCAGTGACACCGACTGTGATGACAGTAGTGCCTCCGACTCTGAGTGGCACTGACTGACTGACAGGCAGTGTTAACGCCAGGCCTGGATGACACTGTGGTTTTTTGTGTTTTAAATAAAATTGTTGTGACCTAAATTTGTGCTATGTTTTTTATTTGCAGGACTAGTAAACCTTTTGGCGGACTAGTAAACTTTTGTCTTTACTAGTCCTGCTGTCTAGTAAAATAAATGCTGAAGTTCTACCCCTGATAATATTGATAGAAATATGTTTTTTTTCAGTTAAGAAAGATAGAAAGACTAGAGGACATGAAGTTACATTAGTAAAGGAGCAGTGTAGATTAGACGTGAGAAAGTTCTCATTTTCACAAGGGACTGTGAATGAATGGAACAGATTATCTGATGATTGTGTGGGTGCTAGTAGTGTGAATATGTTTAAAAATAAAATCGACACATACCTCAGAAGGGCTGGATATATATAGATAAAAGGGTTGGACTCTCGATAAGCCAAAGGGCTTCCATGTCCACCTGCCATCTAGAGTTAATTCTCTGGATGGCAATCTTGTTAAACAGACAAAATGGTGATGGGGAACCAAGAAACGGTTGTTCAAGACACGTGATACTGTACTACTGCACCAACTGGTGTGTGTACAGTGTCAACACATAAACAGATACAGTAACTTCTTGAGAAGTATGTATCCTCTGCTCAAAGTTACATTAATTTGAATATCATGTCAACGTTTATGGGAAGCATTCAGCCACGCTGCAATTTCTGTAATGCATGAAG
>JAHLWY010000530.1:42500-69043 GCA_020002185.1 Paraescarpia echinospica
CTAGCCCTACAGCTGTTGCGTAGATACAAGAAGAATACGGATCTGAGAAAAGCCGTAATCGCCTACGCGGATTCCGATCTCATCTGTAGTCTGTGGGACTGCGCGTACAATATTCTGAGAGGGAACGTGAAATTATCGGGGAAACAGAAAAAAGTGCAGATAAAGTACAGGAACCATCTGCGCAAGCTAGCGACGAAAAAAATTTCCGTCAAACAGAAGAGGGCCGTCCTGCAAACGGGGTCAGGCGCTTTTCTGACGGCGCTGCTGGCTCCGTTGGCGAGCACCTTTTTGCCCCTCCTCAGACAGGCTATAGGTTGATGCAGCACGTGAGGAAGATGGAGTTGGTAGATCCCCGGTTGGTGGAGCGTCTACTGCCGTTACTATCGCAACCGATTACAACTACGTCGCGCGTGATGAGTAGCCTGAACGACGACATGAGAACCGTTCTCGAGCATACGGATTTGTCCGAACGAGAAAAGGTAGCGTCGTACAATCAACTGCTGAGACGCTACAACGCCATGGAGACGTCTCGCGCGCAGCAACCGATGCGAGTGTCCGTAGTGAACGACGGAGAGTCGTCGACCGAACAGTCGCCGCCGCCGCCGCCGACGGCCGATACGGAGAGCGAGATCGTGAAGACCGTACCGAAAAATCTGAAAGAAAAGGCCCGCCTCCTGATGGCAAAACTGAAAACCGAACCGCTGATCCGCTGGACCGATCGAGGGGAGCTCGTGTACGACGGTGCGCCTATCGGTGGAAGCAACATGGTAGATCTAGTGAACGACCTCATGCGAAAGAGGAAGAAGACGCCCGCGCCGGTTGGCTGGGAAGCGTTCGGGATCTATATAAAGCGGTTGAAAGTCCCTATGGAACTCGTCGGTAATCCCAGCGTCGAGCATACATACAACGCGCGCAGAAGCGAAAGACTCGCACTCAATCTCTCGAACGCGCGCAGTGGGTCATGTATTAAAGAAGTCGAGAAACGCCCGAGCCGCTCACAACCTAGTATGCCCCCTCGAAGATCGGTACTCGTCGTCGCCCTCGCCGGCGTAGTCGCGGCGGCTTTCGCCCTATACATCTGTATATTGTTCGCCGTATCGGACTCGCAGAAGTCGCCATGGTGGTGGTGTCCCCGCGGAAAGCGCCAACAACAACAACGGGACCGCCTGAAGCGCGCCTACTTCGACCCGAAACGGGCGGGTAGTTATGGCGGCGTCGACGCGTTGCACCGCGCGACCGTAGTACCCAAGCCGATCGGCGGGCGGTGGTTATCGGAGCAGGACACGTATACGCTTCACAAACCGGTCAGACGACGTTTCAAACGACGTTGCGTTATCGTAGGCGGTCGAAACCAGCAGTGGCAAGCCGATCTCGTCGACGTTGCTAAACTGAAAAAGCACAACGACGGTATAACATTCCTATTGACGGACATCGACGTCTTCTCGAAGCGGGCGTGGTGCGTCCCATTGAAGAGTAAAAACCGGTCCGGCGCTCGTAACGGCCTTCGAGGGCCTGCTATAGTCGAAGCCGCCGAACGCCCTGCAGACCGACAAGGGGAGGAAATTTCTCAACAGGCCCTTTCAGACAATTTTGAAGGCGCACGGCGTCCACCATTTCGTGACGCACAACGAGGAGACCAAAGGGAGTATCGTGGAGCGATTCAATCGTACGCTGAAGACATGCATGTGGAGGTACTTCACGAAGCATCAGACGCTGAGGTACGTGGAGCCGTTGCAGGACTTCCTGCGGTCGTACAACAACGCCTATCATCGAACCATCGGTAAGACGCGGGCGAGCGTCAACGCAGCGAATCAGGAGAGCGTGTGGCAGCGGCTGTACGGCGGCGGCGGCGGCGGCGGCGGCGGCGGCGGCGGCGGCGGCGGCGGCGGGGGTCGAGAAAGCAAGCCGAAACTGCGAGAGGGAGATCGCGTACGCATCAGCAAGGCGAAGGGGCGATTCAAGAAGGGGTACTTGGCTAACTGGAGCGAAGAGCTCTTCACCGTCATAGTATCGCACCCGTCCGACCCTCCCGTTTACCGATTGATGGACGACGTCGGAACGATACTAGACGGCACCATCTACGAACCGGAGCTACAAAAGGTAGCCTTCTCGAAGGATAAACTGTATCGGATGGAGGCGGTTCTACAGAGGCGTCGACGACGACGTGCTAAGGGTGAAGAGGTGCTCATCAAATGGTCCGGCTGTCCGGCGTCGTTCAACAGCTGGATCGACGACAAGGCGCTCGTGGACTATAAGGGATGACGACGCGTTGTTGGATGCGATACGAGAAATGAAGGAGACTTTCTTCCTTTTTTATACGATAATGGGAGGGTGCAGCTGTATCGACAGAGCGCCCAAAGTTCGTCGACCGCGTCGACACCCCCGTCGGCGAACGCGCTCCATGGCATCTCTGCGGTCGTCTGATAAAGGAAGGATACCGTAGCGTCGGACGGCAGTCGCGCTGTGACTACCGACGAGACGACGACAACAGCCAATACCGAATACCGCCGTCGACTCAGGCGTGTTTGTCGAAGAACACGCCGTCGACTCATGCGTCTCTGTGGATGCGACCGATGCCGTCGACGACTCTTCCGCCACGAACGAACACGTTCTTTGGCGTCTCTGCGGCAACGAATGCCCTAAAGCCGAGGTCATCTTCCTGTTCAGATCATCTTCCTGTACACGGTTATCGTCGTCAGTAGATACAATCTAACGCGCGGCCAGGGCGACTGCAACCTGTGGTCGGCGCTGCTGAGTAGCTGCCTCGGCTACCTACTACCGAGTACGTCTATGAGACGCGATGGCGTCGTCTGACTTTTATCTGACGCTGCCGAGCAACGCGTCTATGAAAGCGCACCCCGAAAACACGTTGACGCACTACACGACGAATCTGCCGCAACGCGTCGATCTGTCGGGCCAGTGAGAATGCGGCCTGGTGACGCTACAGTACCTGCATGACTGGAACAACGTGAGAGAGGAGGACGCGTACTACTTTCTGGCCTGTAAGGTGGGGGAGCGGGGCCTTTACACCGCCTCGGACGGCAATCTGATTTACCGGCAGGGCAACATCCCTTACGGTTTTTACAAAAACGCCTACGAGTTGATGCACAAAATCAACGCCGCCCTGCTGAAACTGAGCACGGATAAGGTCAAGGCCTGCTTGGAGTACAGCCCCATTTCTAACCGGATGACGCTGCATCTATCGCCGGGCGTCGAATTTAACATGCCCCCTCGGAGCGGCCTGGCGAACGTACTAGGCTTCGAGTCGCGCTATATCGTGAGCCCCGATCCATCGAGACGTTTCGCCGACGCCGGCGACGAACCCGGACGAGTCGTCGTCGACCCGAGCGTCTACGTCACAACAGACCTCGTCGCGTAAACCTACGAGTACGAGGTCGCGCGTACGGTGAATATGAATCGGGGCGTCGACTCCCTGTACGTGTTCACGGACATCGTGGAACCGCGCTCGTCGGCGACGTATACACCACGCTCCTCCGAACCGCGCCCGCCTACGGTACGAACGGGCTCATCGTATCGAACACCTTCGACCGCGTCCAATACGTGCCGCTCCTGCGGCGCCAATTCGATTCGGTCGAGATAGATAAAAGAGACGACTTTGGTCAACCGATACCTTTCGATCAGGGGAAACTCGTGTCGACGTTTCACATCAGACGCTGCAAGTCCAAACTGTTCTGACGATGGCGGCGAAGAGAGCCGGCCGCAACGCGTACGAGGACTACTACACTCGACAGGTCGGCGGAAACCTGCCGGTGTTCGCCAGCGGCAGCGCGCAGCGGGGACACGGCCTGGGCAATATCTTCGGCAGCCTGTTTCGAAGCGCCATGCCGCTCATCAAGAGTGGGGCCCTGGCGCTGAGCAAGCGGGTTCTCAATACGGGCGTGCGCGTGGCGCGGGTCGTCGTCACCGGCGGCAATATGAAACTCTCGGTAAAGCGACGCGCGAAGGAGGCGGGCGCCGACCTTCTCGACTGGCTGTTGAACTCGCCGCCGCCGCCGCCGAAAAAGCGACGACGACGCATAAAGCCGCTCGGCACGCCGGCGACGACCAGTTAGAAGAGGCGCCTTCGAAAGGAACAGACGTCGAGCGACGACGTATTCCTCGCATAGAAGAAGAAGAAGAATGGCGTTCGTGCATCGACAGTCGTGCGAGGGCCTAAAGAGCGAACTGGACCAGGTCAGCGTACCGATGACGCAGACGAGCATCGAGAGCGGTCAGTGGATCGATCACCAGCCGCTGACGGTCCTCGACTTGGGCGGTCCTATCGAGTTTCTCGTCCCGGGCTCCGTAGACGACTATCTGGACCTGTCGAGCGCTAGACTGTAGTGCGATTCAAGGTGGTGCAGGGGTACGGCACCGATCTCGCGAACGACAGCATCGTGGCGCCGGTCAACAATTTCCTGCATTCGATGTTCAGTCAAGTCGACGTGATTCTGAATGGCAAGCTCGTGACGCCGTCGACCAATACGTATCCGTACCGGACCTATATCGAGACCCTGCTGAGTTACGGTTCCGACGCCAAAAGGTCGCAGCTCGAGGGCGGCCTGTGGTGCTAGGACAACGCCGGGCACATGGAGGCGACGGCGAACGCCAACAACGGGAACGCGCATCGGCACAACTTCATACACGGCAGCCGCGAGGTGGACATGTTAGGACGCCTGAACGCCGACATGTTCTTGCAAGGCCGGTACCTCCCGAAACGCGTGTTCATATGCCTGATCGACAACGACGCCTATAACGGGGCCTACGATAAAAACCCGTTTAACGCGAAGCACAGCGATATAAACGTCCTCGCTCTCTACGTCGACGGGCGCCAGGTGCCGAGCAAGCCGCTGCAGCCGGACTTCGCGCGTCGGCTTTACAGCCGAAGCTACATCAACCTCTTCGGCGCGACGGGGAAAGCGTACGAGGACGAGGGGAACGACATGACGCGCGCCGACTTCGGCACCGGCTACACCGTCTTCGGCTTCGACCTGTCGTCCGACTGCTGCGACGGCGATCACTTCAACTTCGTGCATTAGGGGAACCTGCGCGTGGAGGTCCACTTCGCGCAGGCGCTGCCCCGGACGGTGAACGTCGTCGTGTACGGGAAGTACGAGAAAGTGCCTGAAATCGACAAGAACCGGAACGTCGTGTACGACTACTGAGGTGGACTTGTTTCAACTGATACGCCGCCTGGCGGTCGACGCGTACACTAAAAACGTCGTCGTCGGTGTCGTGCCTAAAAACGAGCTACCGGGACGGCGACTCACCGCCTATCCGACGACTGCGACGAACCGGGGGACCAATGTGTGGCCGCCTACGTGGACGCCGACCGGCGAGGCGACTACTTCGATTCGAACGGACTGTCGCCGCGGCACGCCGACTTCCGCGCCTTCCTTCGCCGCAACTGCGACTCGTGGACGTACAACGACAAGAGACTGCAGAGCGGCGAGTCTAACGTGTGCGGACAATATTGCGTCGCCTACCTTCTCTTACGATGCCGCGGAATGCCGCTAAGCGGCTTCCAGTGCCTGTTCGGCCACGATAGGGTGGCCAACGACTGCTTCGTATTCGACTGGCTAAAGCTGCATTGAACGCTTACTAGAAAACGACGACTGACTAAAGCATTGAACGCTTATTGCTGAAACGACGATGACCGAGTATCCGATCCGACTTTGTCGGACCCGCTGGTCGCGGGTTCCTCGCCGTAGTAGGCAGTCAAGACCGAAGTAGTGAGGTTGTCGTGTGTGTAGTAAATAAAAAGACGATAAAAACTGTACTGCGTGTTGTTGTTCAGTAATTTTTTATTAGTCCCTACATACATACATACTTATATACCTTACCCCTTGGGGGGAGGGGAGCGGCCCCTCTTAGGTAGGTAGTCCTTAGGTTAGGTAGGTTGATTATGCGAGTCCCCCTTAGGTAGGTAGGTATTCATACATCCTTGGGACAGCCCTCTTAGGTAGGGGTAGTCCTTAGGTTAGTTAGGTTGATTATACGAGTATCGGCGCCGTAGTGAAGCCGTCGTAGAGCACGCGACTTTTGGCGTAGAAATAACTGAACGCCACGTGCTCCTGAATGTTCCTTAGAACGGACGACTCCTTCATTGGAAGCCACGGTTCCAGCCGCCGGCGCTCCGTTGTGCGCGCACCACGCCGAGGAAGACGCCCTTGTTGATGTCATTCTGCAGCTTGCTCAGCCTCTTCGTGCTGTACTTGTCCCCGCCGCCGGCGCCGCCTAAACAGTAGTAGGTCTTGCTGCAGAGCGCGACTATACCGCGACCGGACCATTCCTCTTTGAAGAGGCCCGGCGTTCGCTTATCGTATCTGCGCCGTTTCACGCAACATTCGACGGGCGCGTCCCACGCTAGGCCGGCGAGCCGGCAACGCACGTACGCCTTCGCGTGCGCGTGCCGGAAGTAGTTTTCGCGCTTAGCCGTCGCCACGAGCTCGTCGAGGTCACGTTCCGCGAGGCTCAAATACGCCGAGTCGGTGTCCATCGCGCAGTACTGGAACAGGGGGCGCTGTACGTAGGCGGCGATGAAGTCATAGTAAAATTCCAGCATACTCAGTTTGGCGTACTGGTACACGAAGTAGCCGATCTGGATGGGCAGCGCGTACCAGACGGTTCGCTTGTTCAGCGCCACCTCGTAGAGAGCGTCGGGAACGACGACGTCGAGCTGCCGGATGCGTCGATCGTTGATCAGCGTCGCGGCGCCGGCGGACGTGCAGTACTTGATGTCGCGGTGCAGATCGACTCGCGTGATAGTTTTCCTTAGGAACTGTTCCCGAGAAGCTTGAACGTATCGGCGAAGATGGCCTTGTCGGGGTCGGCGTCGCCCTCGAGTCGCGCGGCGGAGAGACGAAACCACGCGATCGGCTCGTACTCGACGATCTGGTACACGCGCTCAACGACGAATCTGTGCCGCAGATACCACCGTATTAGATGCGTCGCGAGTAGAATCTTGGCGCCGAAGAAACTCACCACGAGCGTCCGCTGAGGTAGGGCGAGGAGCTCGTGCGTTTCGGCGTAGCGACGCATTAATGGGATGAATTCGTCGCGTGCGATGTAGGCGTTCTTGAAGATCGGCTGTATCTCGGCGAAGGCGTCGCGCAGCGTTTCCGGGAGGGCGAAGTAACACTCGACCAGGCCGAAGAGAGTACCGTCGAGCACGGCCTTCACGATCGTGGACCGCGTAACGGCACCGCCGCTGTTGGTCCAACTTCGATTTTCCGTTCACCTCGTTCGTATCCTTCCCCATGCACGGGCAGCCGTGGAAGAAGCACCCTTGGAACTGATACGCCGTCAGCGTCTCGCGACACCAGTCGCCGACCCGGTACATGCCGATGCGCTTCTCGCGCCCGTTGAGCTGGTGTCGTATGCGCGCCCCCGTCCGCTCGGCCTACCACGTTAGCTACTGCACGGCCAAGCGACAGTAGTGGTGCACGCAATCCGTACGAAAGGCTGAAACCGGGGGCCAGGTAGTTAGTGATGTCAAGGAACTTCAGCGTCGCCGTCGCTAGACACACAAAGTTGTTGTGACGCTTGATCGTAAACGCCGACGATACGCTCTGCGCTTCGCTGGTCATGATCAGGGGCGTGAGATACGTCTTGATGACGTTCAGATAGTATTTACCCGAATTGAAGCCGAGGACGGGGAGGCGTCGCAGATGCGACCACAAGTGGTCGGCGAGTACGGTGTACGGGCTCTTATCGCGCGACGCCTCCTTCTCCTTCGGGCGCGCTCGCCATTCTTCGTAGAGCGCGGCGATCGCCTCGAATGTCGCGTCGTACGACGGTCGCAGAGCCCCGCACACCGCTTCGCTCATGGCCTCCAGGGCAACGATCAGGCGCTTCGCGAGCTCGCTCGAATCGCCAGTCGTGACGAAGCAGCGCGTCGTCTCGTGCCCGGGGACGTTCGAGGCGATACTCACGCTGAGTAGCTTGTGTCGGGCTATCCAACGGCATTTGGCGCTGTCCACCGGGAGGTCGCGATCGTCGAAGTAGCACTCGAAGTCTAACGTCCCCCTGTACGGATAGTAGCGCAGGCGTTCGTCCACGTAGACGCCCTCTTCCTCCAGCCGTTGATAAACGGACGGCGTCGGATGGTAGACGCTGCCAGGGAAGATGTGCCGAACACCGCCCTCGCGCGTCGCTTCGTGACGCCGTAGTCGATGGGCGGTTGGCCACAGCGTTTCGCCGCATTTACCGCATAGGTACGAGCGACAGAACATCGAGACGTCGGCTTTATTCTAATAATGCGTCTCGAACAGATTTACGTTAATGGTTGATGGGTAGCGGTGGAGGGAACGACGGACCAATTCGGCGGCGGACCCCTCCTCCGTCAGTCGATACACGGTCAGCTCGTTCAGCGGAACGCTGGCGAACGCGTAGTAGTGGGGTTGGCCACCGCCGCCGGCGCTGTTGTCGGCGTAGAGTTTCAAAGCCGGGGGCGTCAAATCGTCAACGCTGTGTCTAGCGCCTCGATGCAGCGCCATACAGCGGAAGAGGCACAGGTTATTGGTGTACGGTTGATTGTGTTAATGTTTCGCTAGACCGATGAGTGCCTTGTTGGTGTGCAGATAGTCGGGGAGTCGGTGCGCGCGGAGACACCCGATAGGATGGTGGATGATGGCGTTGAGGAAGTAGGTAACGTTCGTTACCAATTCGGCGATCCACCCCGAGTCGGGTCTCTGCGCTATGAAGCACTGAAGAACGTCGGGCTGTCGGACGGCGTCGAGGAATCGTTCGAACGACTCGGCGTCGGTAACGAGGACGGGCGACCCGAGATAGCGGCCGCAACAGTTACACGAGGAATGGAAGTATCTGTAGCGGCCCGTCTCCTTATGACGAAGAATAAACCCGAAACTTAAGTTTATTTTAAACGCTCGAGTCTGCGCCTCGAACATCAGTTGTAGTCGGGCGTCGAGCGAACCCATGTCCAAACAGTCGGTCATTTCGTAGTTATATATCGACTGGACGGGACCGCGCGCTATAGACGTGCGGATGCTAGACCAGTGCTCGCGAACGGTACGCCATAGACCGTCCGATATCGCTTCGTCGTGCGGTGGTGGTGGTGGCGGAATACCGCAGACTTTTAGATGCTTCAACATATTATCGCGACGGGGGAACGATCGATCGCATTTCGGATATCGATGCTTCTGCTGTCCCAGTGATCCGCAGCCTTTTAGATGCCTCAACATAGCATAGCAACGGGCGAACGATCGACCACAATTCGGGTATTCGTGCATCGTCGGTGGTAGCGCCTCTAGTGCACTAGGTGGCAACAGCAGCAGCAGCGGAGCAGGCGTCCGTCCTAGTCGATGCCGGAACGATATTAACAACGACGAAGCACCGATACAGACTATAAGGCCGCGCGCAACGACCGTTAGGCGGCGACGCTTTTTTACCGGGGTTCGTTTTCAATAGGATGTTTTCTCACTGGGATTCTAGTACACGCCGACTACGCAACAACAACAACCGTTACGTGGCCTATTGCGGTAGGTGGCAGCGCTGCGGCCTAACCGACTATAAAACCGCCGCAACGACCCTTTTATACTACCGCTCACTGGGGTCTTGTTTTCAATAAGGTGTGTTTGTTTTCTCACTGGGGATACCACTGCTACCGCAACGACCGTTAGGCGGCTACGCTTTCTTACCGCTCACTGGGTTCGTTTTCGATAAGGTGTGTGTCACTGGGATTCTAGTGCGGATGCCGTTAGGTGTCAGCGCTGTCGATGCCGACTACCGTTAGATGGATACGGCCGCAGGAATTGTCACTGGTTTTCGTCGTAGGACTGGTGTTTTTTTTCTCACTGGGATCGCGCAGACAAGAAGAGGCGGGTTTTTCGTACATTTTCAACATTTTATTAAGCATCGCATGGTGATGCATACATGTAAGGCTTTATGCCACAAGTCAGCAAACATTTAAGGCTTTATGCCACAATATTTTCAGTAGGCATCGCATGGTGAAACATGTTCATGGCGGCGTCGTGTTATAATGTCAGGCAAGGTCTCTTCACCACAATACTAATGTTCGTAGTAAACTGTGCTACAACGATTACATTGAGGTAAGCTCTCTTCACCGCGGGCTTTATGCCACAAACCTATCAATATATCAGCAAGCATGTAAGGCTTTATGCCACAATACTATATTAATGTGTTCAGCAAACATGCTAATGTTCGTAATAAACACGGAGGCGGCATGCTATAATGTCAGACAAGCGCTCGTCACCATCGCGTGGCGAAATTACGTACTAAATAAACGGCGCTACATAATGTCAATCACTGAGGCACGCTCTCTTCAGCAGGTATTGCTTCACCGCGGTCTCCAGGAGCGCGTTATCGAAAGGCGATGTCCAGTCGGTACCCATCAGCCAGTCAGCCACCTGGTGCACGAGTGCCCTTTCCGAGATTCGATCCGCGCAGGGTACGCATTGCTCTTCCAGCACACCTATCATGGCGGATGGCAAGAGCGATCGATGCAGAAAGGAGTCGAGCGCGGGCTGATAAAAGCGATCGGTTATGCTTGAGACCTCCTCGTACTCGAGGCGATAGCGTCGGCTGGGCTTTCTGCCTCGATACCCGTACATATGCATGAATGGGCAGACTTCTTCGGGTGGACACTCACTGCAGAATTCGCACCCGCGCTCCATTACCTTTTCACCGATGAATTCGGCGAAGGTGTTCATCATGCACCGTTGCCGTCCCGCGTACGAATGTATGAGGCACCTCTGCAGGTCAGCGGATTGGGCAATCACCTGCGCATTCCGTTTGTTGCTGCTGCTGCTGACCGCCCACAGAATAAGATCATCCGATGATACGGACACGACCTCCAGCAGCGTCGCCGGCACCAGACACAAGGTAGCGTACGTGGGCGGCGGCGACGACTTCGCATCGTCGTCGTTGTACGAAGGCAGGCGAATCGGCGTTTCCCTCATCAGTGGATATGGAGCGTCGTATTTTGCGCGCTTCTCGGCCGGGGGCGCTGCGCTCGAGGCGGCCTCCTCCTCGTGGCCTCCTCCTCGTGGTTGTGTAAAACGGCGGCGATTACGGCATCCTACAGCAACAAGCGAAGCGTTAGTCATTCAAGGGTGAGCGCACGTCATTCACTTGGCTTCGATATAACACTCACACTCCGGACGTTGAACGTGTCCATAATGCCCCATACTGTCTTTTGCAGGGACACTTCCAGGATCGTACCGACTAGGGGCATTACAGTTTCTCGCAGCTTTTCCGGCATCATAGCGGCCAGATACTCGGCGTCGTAATCGACGAGCTCCGACATCGTGTCCGCGAATACAGTAAGCCATAGCTCCTCATCCTCATCGGCCCCGACTCCTTCCACCAGGACGCGAACCAAAAAATAGTTTTTCGGTTTCACTTGTACACCGTGCGTCATGCACGTCATAGTGCCGCCTTGGAAGAGTCGTAATTTACGCTTACAGTCAGGACAGCCAGCATACGTACATTTCCCCCTCCACGCGATGCCTGCAATCTTCACGGGTGTAGATACCTTATACACACCGTCCGTCGCCTGTACGAGCTCTTTCAGACTCACCGCATCCGGCTCAAAGAAACTCACCAAGGTTGAGTCGAGACTGAGCGATGCCGTCACGCCTTCGGCCGGCTGCTCGACCACAGTGCCCAGAGACGCGGAAGTGGCAGTCGCTGCAGCCGCCTTCAATTCTCTTGCAACCTCAGCAGCTATGCCCGATAACTTCGGCTTTCTAGTTTTCTCTTTCTTCAGCAGCTCTCCTTGAACCAACGACATAATGTTGACAGCGATGATGGTCTGCGAAGGCAACAAATAACACAACGTTACCACACCGACAATAAGCGAATACAGAGGCATTCTCGACCGCCCCTATTTATATTAGCATAGCGAATAGCTCCCGTGTGCTCGCACACGCGCGCCACGAAACAGCCGATTCTCGCAAGGTTACTAAAACTGAAAAAAGCCTCTCGGTCATGTTAGTGCACAAACTGAACGTCGCTTTCATAGAGCATTATTTTCGAATATAAGTTTACCATAAGATTCTCTTGTCCTTACTTCGTATTATAGACCGTTTATTTTACGCGTTTAGCTATTTATTAATGCTTTATGCACTTATGTAACCAGTTAATAAAGGCGCTTATGTAACGGGGGCCTACGTGCTAATTGGCAGGCCTCCATATGAACAACTAGCGTCGTGCAAACATTTGCGCGTCATTCCAACAAGTACAATGAACGAGTACATCACGGAGAGAGGCGCTCCTTACGAACCCAACAGCTGGTACGTTACCACCTACAGACACATTCCATACTTTACTAACTACAATTTCGAGCCTCACAATCCTACAGGTACGTTACCTACACATTTTGCTTTACTAACAAAATTTTTTATTTTATAGGTTGTCTAGAAACGATTTCGGACGAGGACGCGGTACTATAAGGCACCCGCCGTGCAGGGGACGCGCAGCTTACAGCTCGCCGCCGCCGCCCGTGGGCCGCGCGTGGCGTCTCGCTGAGCACAGCAACATCAGCCTGCCCGTCGAGGCTCCGCGCCCAGTCATACTCCTTACGTACAGTCAGCGCCGGCGACATGTACCATTCGCCATTGTTTATGGATCACAGCGACCCAGACACGGCTTCGGGGTTCCTCAGGATGCACCCCCAGCCTCGCTAACGGAGCTCCGCCCGGCGTGCGAACAGCCCCTCGTCCCAGTGGCCGTGTCTTGCGCGGTGGACTAATTCCTCGTCCCGGGGGCCGCGTCTCGTCGGTGGAATAGCGTACTTCAACATATAGACCGAACTTTTAGTATAGTTGCGCGGTGGGTTACCATGAACTTTTAGTATAGTAGTTAGGCTTTTAGTGTAGTTACTTACTGTCTCTAATAAATCCACCTTCAATGCAGCAGCAGTCTTTCGTTATGAATCCGCCCAAGCTAGGTCAATACAGCAGCAGCCTTATTTGTTTCGTTATGAATTCTCCGCCTAGCGCCAGCGGGCTGTTTATTAATATCGCCTACAACTTCAGCTTAATAACAACGCCACCCGAAGAATGCCGAAATACGATATCTCCACAGGCCTAGCGGCTGCTGCTGTAGGCAGCTGCTGATATAATCCAACTATTGCGTACACACGGCAGCAGCAAGCTCCACCTAGCTTCTTTATAATCCAACTATCGCGTACACCTTAATAACGCAGCATTAGCCAGTTAGCTTTCGTTATAAAAATCTCCGCGCAGCGCCGGCCTAGCGCAGGTCCCGTAAAGCCAACTTAATTCAGCTGCAGAAGTGACAACTTCAGCTTAATCATAACGCCACCAATAGCCAAAGAATGCCGAAATACGATATCCCCATTTGGCCGTGAGGCGTGACGCCGACGCAAGCTGTTAACCTATGATCTCTGCAGCGCAGGCGGCAGCCGACGGATGCAAGCTGTTAACCTATGATCTCTACAGCGCAGGCGGCCTAATAGCACTAACCGGAGAACTTCATATAGCTTGCACAGGAACATAAAATAAATAAAAATATTCGCAATACAGTGTACTTTATTTTAGCGGCGATTTTCACTAGAGACGCTACTATACAGTCACCAGTTTTCATACACACACTCATATAACCACAACACATAACCATATACCCATATAACCACACACATAACCATATATCCATATAACCACCCACATAACCACATAATCAATTATCGATTGTCGATCAATAATCAATAATCGATTATCGATTGATTAACAATTATCGATTATAAATTATCTTGCTGTTTATTCACTAGAGGTCAACACATTATCGATTATCATTATCGATTATCTCGCTAGAGGCGCTAAAGTATGGCGCCACAAAAATAAAATAAAATATCAATCAAACGTTTTTATAAGTAAGCTGTCAACAAGTTGCACCTCCTGGGCGCACACATGCCGACAAATCCTTTGATCTTCCCTTTGATCTTTGCCGACTTTCCTTTGATCTCAGGTCATGACCCATAGTCTGAGCAACGCTATAACTACTCCCCTCTTTGCTGCAGCCGTCCAGTTGCTAAAGTGTTTTTGTTTCTTTATGTTTTGGGGCTAGTGTTGGAGACAGTTTTTCTTAAACAAAATGTTATATTTTGTCAGCTTTATTAGTTTTATTAACAGAAATGTAACCGATTAAAATTATATATCTCGGCTGATTGATATTTGATTTGAAACTAATGTTGCCAACAGAATTAGGAGTTTAACTAATGTCAGAATGAATTGTACTATTAGCCTATAGATGTGAATTCTTTGTAATTTTACTTTATTTGTATACATTTTCTAGCAGTAAAATGTTGTCTTTGAATGTTGAAGGGCAGATTCACAAAGCAATGTTAATATGATGGAGAGATAAGGTAATTATGTGCGATCATACCACTAGATTATGCCAACTGAAGTGAAGGTCTGATACAAAGTATATATTGTGCGCAAATGCCAAATATGCCAAATACTTATTGGATATTTGTCCACACAGAAACAGAGTTGTATGGGAAAGAAATATTGTGATGTATTTCATTAGAATGTACAACATTTGACACCGTCCCACTGATATATATTTATAACAGACAGACAGACAGACAGACAGTATTTTGTTTACCATTATAAGCACATAAACTACAATGTAATATTCATTGTAAGGTCAGGGAGGCTCCCATTAAGACAATTATACGCAGCTATCATGGGAGCCACCCTACTGATGTAACTGGATAGTGGACTTTACCCTGATCACTTGGTATGCTCTGAGTGGAGTGGCCAGCTGTAAATCTGTGTATTGGTCTAGCCTAGTTAATTTTCTTTAGTGTACCTTTTGTTCTCAAATAATCTGTCCTCTTAGTTTTACAAATGAAGACATAATCTGGCATAACTTGATAAGTTTTTGTAGCAGTACATTTGTACTTCCAATGTATCATTGCAACATAATATACACACTGTATGTAATATTTCCATGCAATCCATTTGCATATATAATGTAAAACTTCAACAGCAGTTTTTTCATTTTCACTTTTTGACCCCTACCATGTTCAATGCGCCATAACTTCGCCAATTTTTGTAGCAGTCATAATTTTTGAAACAGTAAAAGCACCCTACCCAACCTTTACAAGAATGAAAGAAAACAATGTTACAATTTTTCTGACTTATCACTCATTTGGTCAGCCGGGGTCACATATAGACGTATTAGTCCAAAGGAATTCAAGGCCACTTGGCCCATTTTTTTTCATAAATGTTCTTATCTATTTATTATATGTTTTAATGTTTTTTAACAATCTTATTGAGTACATTCCATGTTCTAGTATTGTGATGCACCTCTGAATTATTAATTACCATATTTATGGTGCAGAAGAATGCTGTTGAATTATTATTATAAGACAATATTCATCATTACAGAGAATGCATTGTTAAATTTAAGTGGAGAAACCCCAGTCTGAAAAATTCCCAGTACGACACATGGTGACATTGTTTCTTTATTTCCCGTGTAATTATCTTCGTATTATAATTTTTCAGAAATGATTTTATCTATTTATTATTTATATATAATGTATATATATATATATCAATGATCTTAATGGGTACATTCCATGTTTTAGTGTTATAATGTATTATAATGCACCTCTGAATGGTGGAGTGGAGACACCAAACTCTTAAATATTTTTTTCAAAAAAGCTGATCAATCTCATCAGAAATGAATTGTATAAAGTTAGTATATTACTATCGTAAATAAAATGTGTCATGAAAAGAAATGTCAAAAAACTGTTGATAGCAGTGACAAGAAAGTATCCCAGTGAATGGCAGACATCAACTGGATGTTACCTTAGTTTTTCAAATGGTTCAGTATCAGATATATAATATATCACCATAGTTGTTATACTGGTTGGGTGGACTAATGAATTATGCAGCGTATGCAGAGCAGCCTTGTGTTGTAGAAAGAAGAAGTTCCGCATGATCAAGTTTGGCACCAACGTTGCTTTGTCTAATGAGAAGAAATGGAAGGCACAACTTCAGGAGTTGGGAAAACTTCCCACCTTCACACGAGTAAGTCTCCCATTGTCTCCCTCATTCCCTCCCTCCCCTCTCCCTCCCTCCCTCTCTTCCTCCCTCTCTTTCTCCCCTCCTCTCTCCCTCCCTCCCTCTCTCCCTCCAACCATCCCTACCTCCTTCCCTTCCACACAGGTTGTAGCCGCCAGTAACATGTGCCACTATAACCGTTACAGGTTGTAGCCACCAGTAATATGTGCCACTGTCACCGTTACAGGTTGTAGCAGCCAGTAACCTGTGCCACAGTAATCGTTACAGGTTGTAGCCGCCAGTAACATGTGCCACTGTACCCGTTACAGGTTGTAGCAGCCAGTAACCTGTGCCATTGTAACCGTTACAGGTTGTAGCATCCAGTAATATGTGCCACTGTAACCGTTACAGGTTGTAGCATCCAGTAACCTGTGCTAATGTAACAGTTATAGGTTGTAGCAGCCAGTAACATGTGCCACTGTAACCGTTACAGGTTGTAGCCACCAGTAACATGTGCCACTGTAACCGTTACAGGTTGTAGCTGCCAGTAACATGCTGAGTCACATTGGCCACAAGAACCTTGGAATGATCACGGTGCAGCTCTACATGAAGGTGCCTGGGTCCCGCACTCCTGGTAGGACACTCGTTGTTTTACAACATTTTGTTCCTAAAACCAAACTAACATTGGCAAACATTCTTCAGTAGCTGCACCAAAATCTGGAATCAACCCCATATTACTTTAAAATCAGCTGAAACTATAGCAACCTTTCGTAAAAAAAACTAAAGACTTATTTATTTGAAATCGCATTTCCACCCTATTCTTCGGCAGTCCCTTGCTCTAATGACGACACTGGCTTGTCGCTGTTAATGATTTTGTTTAATGATTCTTGTATGTCGCGCCTCTGAGCTCAAATTCCTTCAGGGGGATATTGGCACTACCGACATTTATTTTATTATTGTTAGTTCCCTTGTAATTATCTTCACACTGAATGCCCCATTCCTCACAGGTGCAGGGGTATGTTTAGGGGAGCATGACCTGTTTTGGCAATAATAATCATAATAATAACAAATTTCTATAGCGCCTGTATCATCGCAGGCCTCAGCTCAGATGTGCAACATGCAAGAATCAAAGCAAAAGCAATGGACTGCCCAAGATTTACGCTGTGAATGAATTAGTTCCAGATTTTCATGTGTGTCCAGTGTAGACATCTTTCATTAAGGAGAGGTGTCCACTGAGTACTTGCATAAATTAATACAGTCTCAATGATTTACCTTCCAATACTGGGGTATAACCACCGAGTAAAACAAAATATGAAATACATAATCCTTGTTAAATGTGTGTATCAATATTATGCACATTTGACAGAAACGAATGACTAGTGCTTGTGGTACTTGGGTGGAGCGCCGTGGTGAAGTGGATAGAACTTCAGACTCTCGACCGAGAACACCCGGGTTCGATTCATGTGCAGCAATTGCTCTAGACAGTGGTGGATATTTAATTTAATTGCAGTGTGGCTGGATGCTTCCTAGAGAAGTCGAGGTGATGTTCGATTAAACAGATCTGTCAGGAAGTAAAGTGTAAAGTACTTTGAGCAGTCCTTTTTCAGTGCTTGAAACCTTGTTATTTGAGAAATCAGCAAGATTTTGTTATTATGTTTCCTCGATAGGCCACCAGGAGAACTTGAATTACGCCGCAGTGAACATCAACATTGGGCCAGGAGACTGTGAATGGTTCGGGGTGCCAGAGAGCTACTGGGGCGTCATACACAAACTGTGTGAACAGTAAGTGGGGGTTCGGGGTGTCATACACCAACTGTGTGCACAGTAAGTGGGGGTTTTGGGCGTCATACAACTGTGTGAACAGTAAGTGAGGGTTTGGGGCGTCATACAACTGTGTGAACAGTAAGAGGGGGTTTGGGGCGTCATACACCAACAGTGTGAACAAATAATTGGGGTTGAATATACAAAACTGTTCACATACAGTATGATATTATAACAGAAATCGTGTATTATGTTGGTGTACCGGGTTCGGCCGGGGACGTGTGGGATTCGGGGTGAAGAGGAGTGACGTAGTTGTTATATTGTGAGCGAATCGGCGGGAAAGTGTTCTAGACTGTGGTTCCGAGAATACCTCATTTGATTGTTGTTCATTCTAGTATGACCTTCGCGTAGTTGGTGCATGTTGTAGCGTCCGCTGTAGTTTGAATTTGAAGCAGCTGGGTACTGCTGTTGCGAAATAAAGAAGTTGCATTCGCCTCGGCAGTGTTTCCTGTACCGCACCGGACGACACCTAACCACCCAAATCGACGAACCCATACCGCTCGGGGTCCGGCAACATTTGGTGTCAGGAAACGAGATTTTGGTGTGGAACTGAAAATGCCGAGACGTGCCACTTCCCGTAAGTCGCGGCAGGAAGAGCCAGCAACCCCGCCAGAACCGGCAGTAATAAACATGCAGGCGTTCGCTGACATGTTACAGCAGCAGCAACAACAGCAGCAGCATGAGAGACAAGAAGAATTACAGCAGCTGCAGCAGCAGCTACAGCAGCAACAACTGGAGGCTGTCCAAGCGTTAGATGCGACAGTCGCGGCCAAAATCGACCAGTTTGAGCAGAAGCTGGAAGAGAAGACCACACAACTTGCCGAGCAAACCTCGCAACTGGATAGTCGGCTCCGACATTTGGAGGATGGCGTGAGTGGAGTGACTCCACTCAGTTATAACGCGTCACCGTTCGTGGCTACAGACGTCACCTCCGCATCGATGTATCGGCCTTCCCTGGGTGGACACACTCGTCAGCGTCCACCGAAGTTTGACGGAAAGACGACGTGGGAGAGCTACCACGCCCAGTTCGAGATGGTCGCAGAGCTCAATGGATGGCAGGACTCGGAGAAAGCTGCCTTTTTAGCCACCAGCTTGGAAGGACCAGCAGCCAATGTGCTAGGTGGCATGGACAGCACGAAGCGCCGCAGCTACTGTGTCCTCGTAACCGCACTCGAGATGAGGTTTGGAGCGACTGGGCAGCGGGAGTTGAGTCGGGTGCAGCTCCGTAGTCGCCGGAGGCGCAAAGGCGAGTCTTTGCCTGAACTGGCAGAAGACATAGAGCGTCTGTCTCGTCTTGTTTATCGGGATGTACCATCGAGCCTGCAAGACGAGCACGCCAAAGAACAGTTTGTCGATGCTTTAACTGACGATGATTTACGCATCCGCTTGATGCAGGCAAGACCAGCCAGCCTGCATGAAGCTCTGCGCCTCGCTATGGAGCTGGAGTCATACAACATGGCAGTGCGACAAACCCCAAGCGTACGAGCCGTGGCAGTGGCAGAAGATTCTGCATCAAACAAGAAGTCGGAATACGGACAATTAACAGAGACGCTACTAGCAGTGGCGGAGGGAATCCAGAAGTTACTTCTGGATAAGCGGGCAGCGCCACCCAGGGACGATCTGCCAGACCCACGCAGATGCTGGAATTGCGGCAACGTAGGCCATTTTAGGCGAACCTGTCGACAGTCGCCGAGACAGACAGAGTGGGCATCGCCGTCATCGCGACATCTGGGAAACGAACAGCAGCCGGCCTCACGGGGCGGAGACCGGCAGTAGGAGGATTAAGTAATGCCCTTACGGATGTCATCGAGGTCCGCACATTTGGCGGCCATGATGGGGGACTGTACGTAGAAGGAACGATTGAAGGACAACCATGTAGGATGCATATAGACACTGGTGCTAGTGTGTCTGTCGTAAAGAAGAGCATCCTGCAGTCGGTCAACATAGTTGAACAGCTACTGGGAAATACGCAACTGCAGACTGCTACAGGAGAGGTGACACCCATTTATGGCCGTGTAGAAGTGACGGTGGAGATTGGCGACTTCACGAATTGCCAGCAAGTGTTCGTGGCTGACATCGTAGACGATTGTATTCTGGCCCTTGACTTCATGAATGCTTTCAACTGTCGAGTAGACATCCCAAACCGTATTCTAGAACTGCAAAACATGCAAGTGCCCCTTCTACGGAGTGCAACCTGCCATGCGCCCCTCTGTCATCGGATAACCTTAAACTGCGATGTCGAACTCAAGTCGAGGACCCAGGTGATTGCGCCGGCTGTGATAGCGGAACACGCGTGCAATGGTCTGGGTGTAGTTGAACCAGTTCAGGACGCTTCTGGCGGCTTTGTGTTAGGAAGGACACTGGTTGACTGCTCGAATGATATCGTTCCAGTCCGACTTGCAAACACCACCAAGAACCCTATACATCTAAAGAAGGGTACAGTGGTCGGGAGCTGTCACGCAGTCTGCTATGTCAAGAAGGGAGAGACCGACACACCCAGCGGATGGGGGAACCTCCTACCTCCTCATCTGGAGGAGTTGTACAACAACAGCGACAAGGATCTGGACTTGGAGCAGCGACGCACGTTCATGGAACTGCTGATCGAATTCCAAGATGTGTTCTCCTCCTCGCCGAACGACATCGGCCGCACTAACGTCACGAAGCACACGATACACACGGGGGATGCTCGACCGATACGCCAGCCTCCACGCCGATTACCGCTGGCGAAACAACAAGACGCGCAGGTTGAGGTTGACCACATGCTGAAGCAAGGGATAATTGAGCCTTCAGCTAGCGCGTGGTCTTCACCCATCGTCATGGTTAAGAAGAAAGACGGTTCAACTCGTTTTTGTGTTGACTATCGCCTGCTGAATGATTTGACTCGGAAAGACTCTTACCCATTGCCACGCATTGACTCTACTCTTGAGGCTCTCTCCGGTTCTTCATGGTTCTGCACACTGGACCTGAAAAGTGGCTACTGGCAGGTGGAGGTGGACGAAGAGGACAAGGAGAAGACTGCGTTCTCCACTGGTACCGGACTCTGGCAGTTTCGGGTCATGCCGTTTGGCCTCTGTAACGCACCAGCGACCTTCGAGAGGCTCATGGAACTGGTGCTTCGTGGTTTGCCCTGGACGACTTGCCTGGTGTACTTGGACGACATCCTAGTGCACGGCAGATCATTTGATGACAACGTGCGCTGCCTACGAGAGGTGCTGGGTCGATTTCGTTGTGCTGGACTTAAACTCAGCCCGAAGAAATGTAACCTGTTTCGTCGGGAGGTCGCATATCTCGGGCATGTCATCAGCGCCGACGGCGTGGCTACGGACCCGACAAAGACCGCTGCCATAGATGAATGGCCTGTCCCAACTACAACAAAGGATGTTCGCCGCTTCATTGGCCTTTGTACTTACTACAGGAGATTTGTGCCAGATTTCGCTGAAATCGCAAAGCCACTGCATCGACTAACAGAGAAAGGAAAGGCATTTGATTGGACAGCTGAGTGTACTGCCGCCTTTCAACGTTTGAAGAAAGTACTGACTGCGGCCCCAGTGTTGGCGTTTCCTGAGAGTGATGGTGACTTCATAGTGGATACTGACGCCAGTGATGTAGGGATCGGCTGCATCTTGTCCCAGGTACAGGAGGGAAAAGAGCGGGTCATCGCATATTACAGTAGGACCCTGCGAAAAACCAAGCGAAACTACTGTGTCACTAGGAAAGAACTACTTGCAGTCGTCACAGCTGTGGGACAATTTCACCACTACTTATACGGCCGCAAGTTTCTTGTGACAAGTGACCACGCCTCCCTGCAATGGCTATTGCGGTTTAAAAACCCAGAGGGACAGACGGCCCGGTGGTTGCAGAAACTCCAAGAATATGACTTTAATGTGATCCATCGTGCGGGAAAGAGTCATACCAATGCTGACGCCTTGTCCAGAACGCCACGACCGTGTTTGGTTTCAGAATGTCGCCACTGTCTTCGCAACGAGCAACGGGAAGAGGACACTACTGCAAAAGTACGTGTGGTGACGCACACAGAAATTGAGTCGAAGTCACTGAGAGAGCAACAGCTCGCAGACACCACTATCGCACCAGTCTTAAAATGGAAAGAACTGGGACAGCGGCCATGCTGGGCGGAGGTGTCCGCGATGAACGAGGACGTGAAGATCTACTGGGCCCAATGGGACAGTCTTCAGATGCGCGAGGGAGCCCTTTACCGGCGCTGGGAATCGCCTAGAGGCGACATAGCTTTGTGGCAGTTTATTTTGCCCAAAACCGAACATCAAATGGGAATGAGTTTTCACACCTATAACTTACGTACTATTTTCTTGTAACTTACGTGACGGAGATGAAAGGGTAACATACATTCCCCTTTGCGGTTAATCTAGTTATATGTGTAGGTTGATATCAGTCTAACCTTCGTGAAGATTTGTAACATGCAGGACATCAATTTGGGGGTAAGATAACATTACTGATCCGTCCGCGCAAAGAGTGCACTTGAAAATACCGTTTTGGTGTGATATGCGTGAATTTTTTTCAATCACTTTGTGATGGGACACTTTGTATCGAGAATAATGGATGTACTACTGCATTAGACAAGATAAAACATCAAATGGGAATGAGTTTTCACACCTATAACTTACGTACTATTTTCTTGTAACTTACGTGACGGAGATGAAAGGGTAACATACATTCCCCTTTGCGATTAATCTAGTTATATGTGTAGCTTGATATCAGTCTAACCTTCGTGAAGATTTGTAACATGCAGGACATCAATTTGGGGTAAGACCACATTACTGATCCGTCCGCGCAAAGAGTGCACTTGAAAATACCGTTTTGGTGTGATATGCGTGAATTTTTTTCGATCACTTTGTGATGGGACACGTTTGTTTCGAGAATATTGGATGTACTACTGCATTAGACAAGATAAAACATCAAATGGGAATGAGTTTTCACACCTATAACTTACGTACTATTTTCTTGTAACTTACGTGACGGAGATGAAAGGTTAACATACATTCCCCTTTGCGGTTAATCTAGTTATATGTGTAGCTTGATATCAGTCTAACCTTCGTGAAGATTTTTAACATGCAGGACATCAATTTGGGGTAAGACCACATTACTGATCCGTCCGCGCAAAGAGTGCACTTGAAAATACCGTTTTGGTGTGATATGCGTGAATTTTTTTCAATCACTATGTGATGGGACACGTTTGTTTCGAGAATACTGGATGTACTACTGCATTAGACAAGATAAAACATCAAATGGGAATGAGTTTTCACACCTATAACTTACGTACTATTTTCTTGTAACTTACGTGACGGAGATGAAAGGGTAACATACATTCCCCTTTGCGGTTAATCTAGTTATATGTGTAACTTGATATCAGTCTAACCTTCGTGAAGATTTTTAACATGCAGGACATCAATTTGGGGTAAGACCACATTACTGATCCGTCCGCGCAAAGAGTGCACTTGAAAATACCGTTTTGGTGTGATATGCGTGAATTTTTTTCAATCACTATGTGATGGGACACGTTTGTTTCGAGAATACTGGATGTACTACTGCATTAGACAAGATAAAACATCAAATGGGAATGAGTTTTCACACCTATAACTTACGTACTATTTTCTTGTAACTTACGTGACGGAGATGAAAGGGTAATGTACATTCCCCTTTGCGGTTAATCTAGTTATATGTGTAGCTTGATATCAGTCTAACCTTCGTGAAGATTTGTAACATGCAGGACATAAATTTGGGGTAAGACCACATTACTGATCCGTCCGCGCAAAGAGTGCACTTCAAAATACCGTTTTGTTGTGATATGTGTGAATTTTTTTTGATCACTTTCTGATGGGACACGTTTGTTTCGAGAATACTGAATGTACTACTGCATTAGACAAGATAAAACATCAAATGGGAATGAGTTTTCACACCTATAACTTACGTACTATTTTCTTGTAACTTACGTGACGGAGATGAAAGGGTAACATACATTCCCCTTTGCGGTTAATCTAGTTATATGTGTAGCTTGATATCAGTCTAACCTTCGTGAAGATTTGTAACATGCAGGACATCAATTTGTGGTAAGACCACATTACTGATCCGTCCGCGCAAAGAATGCACATGAAAATACCGTTTTTGTGTGATATTCGTGAATTTTGTTCGATCACTTTGTGATGGGACACGTTTGTTTCGAGAATACTTGATGTACTACTGCATTAGACAAGATAAAACATCAAATGGGAATGAGTTTTCACACCTATAACTAACGTACTATTTTCTTGTAACTTACCTGACGGTGATGAAAGGGTAACATACATTCCCCTTTGCGGTTAATCTAATTATATGTGTAGCTTGATATCAGTCTAACCTTCGTGAAGATTTGTAACATGCAGGACATCAATTTGGGGTAAGTCAACATTACTGATCCGTCCGCGCAAAGAGTGCACTTGAAAATACCTTTTTGGTGTGATATGCGTGAATTTTTTTCGATCACTTTGTGATGGGACACGTTTGTTTCGAGAATACTGAATGTACTACTGCATTAGACAAGACAAAACATCAAATCGGAATGAGTTTTCACACCTATAACTAACGTACTATTTTCTTGTAACTTACGTGACGGAGATGATAGGGTAACATACATTCCCCTTTGCGGTTAATCTAGTTATATGTGTAGCTAGATTTCAAACTAGCCTTCGTGAAGATTTGTAACATGCAGTACATCAATTTGGGGTAAGACCACATTACTGATCCGTCCGCGCAAAGAGTGCACTTGAAAATACCGTTTTGGTGTGATATGCGTGATTTTTTTTCGATCACTTTCTGATGGGACACTTTTGTTTCGAGAATACTGAATGTACTACTGCATTAGACAAGATCAAATATCAAATGGGAATGAGTTTTCACACCTATAACTTACGTACTATTTTCTTGTAACTTACGTGACGGAGATGAAAGGGTAACAAACATTCCCCTTTGCGGTTAATCTAGTAATATGTGTAGCTAGATATCAATCTAGCCTTCGTGAAGATTTGTAACATGCAGGACATCAATTTGCGGTAAGACCACATTACTGATCCATCCGCGCAAAGAGTGCACGTGAAAATACCTTTTTGGTGTGATATGCGTGAATTTTTTTCGATCACTTTCTGATGGGACACTTTTGTTTCGAGAATACTGAATGTACTACTGCATTAGACAAGATAAAACATCAAATGGGAATGAGTTTTCACACCTATAACTTACGTACTATTTTCTTGTAACTTACGTGACGGAGATGAAAGGGTAACATACATTCCCCTTTGCGGTTAATCTAGTAATATGTGTAGCTTGATATCAGTCTAGCCTTCGTGAAGATTTGTAACATGCAGGACATCAATTTGGGGTAAGACCACATTACTGATCCGTCCGCGCAAAGAGTGCACTTGAAAATACCGTTTTGGTGTGATATGCGTGAATTTTGTTCGATCACTTTCTGATGGGACACGTTTGTTTCGAGAATACTGAGTGTACTACTGCATTAGACAAGATAAAACATCAAATGGGAATGAGTTTTCACACCTATAACTTACGTACTATTTTCTTGTAACTTACGTGACGGAGATGAAAGGGTAACACACATTCCCCTTTGAGGTTAATCTAGTTATATGTGTAGCTTGATATAAGTCTAACCTTCGTGAAGATTTATAACATGCAGGACATCAATTTGGGGTAAGACCACATTACTGATCCGTCCGCGCGAAGAGTGCACTTGAAAATACCGTTTTGGTGTGATATGCGTGAATTTTTTCGATCACTTTCTGATGGGACACGTTTTTTTCGAGAATAGTAAATGTACTACTGCATTAGACAAGATAAAACATCAAATGGGAATGAGTTTTCACACCTATAACTTACGTACTATTTTCTTGTAACTTACGTGACGGAGATGAAAGGGTAACACACATTCCCCTTTGAGGTTAATCTAGTTATATGTGTAGCTTGATATAAGTCTAACCTTCGTGAAGATTTATAACATGCAGGACATCAATTTGGGGTAAGACCACATTACTGATCCGTCGCCCAAAGAGTGCACTTGAAAATACCGTTTTGGTGTGATATGCGTGAATTTCTTTCGATCACTTTCTGATGGGACACGTTTGTTTCGAGAATACTGAATGTACTACTGCATTAGACAAGATAAAACATCAAATGGGAATGAGTTTTCACACCTATAACTTACTTACTATTTTGTTTTAACTTACGTGACAGAGATGAAAGGGTAACAAACATTCCCCTTTGCGGTTAATCTAGTAATATGTGTAGCTTGATATCAGTCTAGCCTTCGTGAAGATTTGTAACATGCAAGACATCAATTTGGGGTAAGACCACATTACTGATCCGTCGCCCAAAGAGTGCACTTGTAAATACCGTTTTGGTGTGATATGCGTGAATTTTTTTCGATCACTTTCTGATGGGACACGTTTGTTTCGAGAATACTGAATGTACTACTGCATTAGACAAGATAAAACATCAAATGGGAATGAGTTTTCACACCTATAACTTACGTACTATTTTCTTGTAACTTACGTGACGGAGATGAAAGGGTAACATACATTCCCCTTTGCGGTTAATCTAGTAATATGTGTAGCTTGATATCAGTCTAGCCTTCGTGAAGATTTGTAACATGCAGGACATCAATGTGGGGTAAGACCACATTACTGA
>JAHLWY010000531.1:0-27924 GCA_020002185.1 Paraescarpia echinospica
GCATGCACGCACAGACACATACAGATATGCAAAGACGCTCACCGATATGAGCAGACACGCGCAGACTCGTGCACACAAACACGCATGCGCGCGCGCGCACACACACAAATATTGACATCATGTCACGACCTCGGATATACAACATAAAGTAATTCGCAACAGTGACTTACCCAATACGTTTGTGACATTCGTAGACAACCGTCCGTACCTTAGGATATGGTTTCTGTACGATTTTCTTTTTGACTGCGGAACAGTTGCGTAGCAGCCCTGCATTTTTTCAAATATTTAACTGTATGAAACGTGTTATGTACCATTAAGTAGTGCTCGACGGCGGGAAATCCACGTATAATCCACTAACTAAAACCGGGAAGAACGACGAGGTTGGTTCTCTTCGATACGAAATGGCGTTACATGTGCGCACGACACGTGAATCGTTTGTACAGGTGCGTTATCGATTCTTCGTGAATAGCTCGTCTGTCGCTAGTGTCTGTAAACAAAACCCTTCTATTGGCGGGGGAGGGGACACAGTCTGTTGTTATACACAATTATTTGTAATGTTCCAATCTCTACAATGTTGACTCTTTCCAGCAGAACGAGCATTGTGGATTCCATAGTCGAAGTACGGTTGACGTAGTGCTCAGGTATCGGTGGTTGTGTGCCAAGGCACAGAAATATCGCTTCGCAGTCGAGATTCTTCGCATAGACATGAGCCGATCATTTGATACATCAGTCGAGACAAGCTGATGGAGATACTTCCAACCGTCACTGAAGAGTTGAAAATTCGAATGATGAGACTTTTTGTAAACATATCACTCGCATCTTAATAATAATAATAATTAACTTTATTTATACACTAGTCTCAAGAGTACGACTCTGTTCAGTAGTGTGCACAGAGTCGCTAAAATAAAACAATATACATACAAAGACTTAGTGGTGTAAACATAAATTTAGACTGATACTTGTTTTAAAATAGCGTCATTAAAATATACATTATGGCTATAAATTATATATATATATATATATAATATATATATAAGAAAGAAAAGACTACATATTTATTAAAAGTGAGACTAAGAGAATAAAGTTGTAAACCTAATTAAAATAGATTGTGCAGTGAATAGGAAGATATATACCCTTAAAACAACATATTACACATTAAAAGCGAGTTTAGGATAGTGCGTTTTGAGGCGTGCTTTGAAAACGTCCATTGATGTGATCAGCCGCAGTTTTTCCGGCAACGCGTTCCACAGAAATGGTCCGGCTCGAGAAAAAGATCGCCGGCCATATCGCACCAGATTATATTGCGGCACAGTCAGAAGCGCGCGGTCCTCAGATCGAAGTGACCGGCGTGGCACGTAACGGGTGATTAGTGACGCAAGATAAGCGGGTTTCTGCTTGTGTATGACATTAAACACCAGGATCAATATATTGTACTCTATGCGCCATTTCACCGGTAACCGTTGGAGAAATTTAAGTCTTCCGGTGACGCTCTGTTGCCGGTCGCTCCGCTTTATCTGTTGCAGTGGTACTGAAGCTCCGGTAGCCCCCCCCCCAATATGAATTTAGTTCCCCCGTCACTGTATTAATGCCATTATTATAATTAGCTATAGTCTGAGTTAGTTATGGTTGATGTTAGTCATAGCGTATGCGTTGGACCCAATCAGATGACGGGAATAGGTTATATAGTTAGTGTGATAATCAGACGAGGGGAATAAAAAATTATTCATAGCACCTACGTCATCCATAAGAATCTTTGTAATTTACTGCTCGCCGCCATCAGTGAAAAATGGCTTGTCAACAACTGTTTTTTTTTTTAAAGAATGAGACCGTTTCATCGACCAGCATGCCATAAAACCTGAACCTCTGATGATCATGAGTGATTTGAACTTTCATATTAAAAACGCTACAAATATTGATGCACGGCGACTGATCAATTCTGTGAATGTCCCAGGAATGGTGTTGCATGTTCGCGGGCCAACCCATAGGAAAGGACACACGTTGGATGTACTCATGACCCTCAACACGGACGAACACCTTGTTCGAAATGTTACCAATACGGACATGGGCCTTTCTGACAACTTTGCGGTGAGTTTCAACATAGACATTGTTCAACATCGCATTGGTTTGATGAAAATCAAATATAGCAAGTTACGCACCATTGATGCAGTATCCTTTCGACAAGACATTCCACTGTTCCGATCGTATGGTCTTGACTTGCTGAACGTAGAAGAACTGGTTGATCAATACGATCATATGCTGGTCAGCTTAGTTGATTCGCTCGCGCGTAAGCAAGAAAAGCATGTCCGATTACGGCAAGATGCAGCGTGGTATACCGGCGAATTACAGACTGCGAAACGAGAGAAACGGCAGCGAAAGATCCAAACTAAAGGTGCATAGACAGTTGTACGCTGATCACTGAAAGAGAGTGAATAGAGTAAGGTGGGGTACAGCACCCATGTTGGGGCATAGCGCCCATGCCACTATTTTGGCGAATATTGCATTTGATGGCTCCACATAGCGATCAAATGATTAATTACTGAGTCCTGACGACACATCAACTACAAAATCGAACACGATGTAAGTACAACCGATTTACCGTTTCTTTATTATTTGTTATAAGATCGCTTTCATATTAATGAATAAATTGCCCCTAAATGGTTACGAATTTTGAAACGCTTGGAATAGTTTTCTAAGCTATGTTGTATACCTGCATTTTCATGCCTTCAGTTACGGTGAGCGATAAAAGAAAATGTAATGACTCGAACGTTCTCAGCATAGACGCCAGTTGGGCATAGCGCCACCTGTGAATTGGGGCAAAGCGCCCACGCCTGCGCGCTATGCCCCATCTGCAATTATTGATATAAAAGTAGCATTGTGAATATATGTGTGTGTGTGTGTGTTTGTGTGTGTGTGTGTGTGTGTGTGTGTGTGTGTGTGTGTGTGTGTGTGTGTGTGTGTGTGTGTGTGTGTGTGTGTTTTATCAAACGTTCTTGTTATTATTATAATGATAACAGTTACAGCATGTTCGTTTCAGATTGAGAGACAGCATGGTTCGAACGTACAAAAGAAAGTCTACACAGGGGTCGTATATGGGTCTGAACGACTGGCGTTAGCTGTAGTGGCTGTCCACAAAGGACAGAGTATAGATTTAACAAGATTTAACAAGATTGCCATCCAGAGAATTAACTCTAGATGGCAGGTGGACAAGGAAGCCCTTTGGCTTATCGAGAGTCCAACCCTTTTATCTACATATATCCAGCCCTTCTGAGGTATGTGTCGATTTTATTTTTAAACATATTCACACTACTAGCACCCACACAATCATCAGATAATCTGTTCCATTCATTCACAGTCCTTTGTGAAAATGATAACTTTCTCACGTCTAATCTACACTGCTCCTTTACTAATGTAACTTCATGTCCTCTAGTCTTTCTATCTTTCTTAACTGAAAAAAACATATTTCTATCAATATTTTCATAACCATTCAATATTTTAAACACTTCTATCTGATCTCCTCTCAATCTCCTGGTCTCTAGTGTTGTTAAACCACATTCTTTTAGGCGTTTTTCATAACTAAGATCCCTCAGTTTTGGTATCATTTTAGTCGCTCTCCTCTGTACTCTTTCTAGCATATCTATGTCCTTCTTGCGGTATGGCCTCCACGCTTTTATACAATATTCTAAATGAGGCCTAACTATTGTTTTGTACAGCGGTATTATTAGTTCTTTTCTTTATATGCTATATTTCGCCTAATCAATCCAAGGATTTGATTTCCTTTTGAAGCTGCAATTCCACACTGCTCTGAAACCTTCATGTCAGCACTAATTGTCAGCCCTAAGTCTTTTTCTTTTACAGTAGTACTTAGTACAGTTCCCCCATTGTATATTCTACATATTCGTTCCCATGTCCTGTGAAGGCATTTACATTTCCCAAAATTGAACAACATTTGCCACTTTTCAGACCATTTGATCAACCTGTCAAGATCATCTTGTAAATGCTGTCTATCCCCATCACTTTTAATCCTTCTAAACACTTTTGTATCATCTACAAATTTCAACACCTTGCTAGCTATATCATCGTCCAAATCGTTTATATATATTAAGAATAATATAGGTCCCAATACTGATCCCTGTGGAACCCCACTCAAAACTGATTTCCAGTTTGAAGCCTCCCCATCAACAACTACCCGTTGTCTTCTGTGAATCAGCCATTTTTCTATCCAGTTAATTATACCATTTCTACGCCATGGGCTTTTAGTTTAAGCAGTAATCTCTGATGTGGCACTTTGTCAAAAGCTTTTTGAAAATCTAAGTAGATGATATCTACTGGTGATCCATCATCTACCCACTTAGTGATATCTTCCAAAAAACATAACATATTTGTTAAGCATAACCTCGCTTTTAGAAACCCATGTTGAGATGGGTTTATCAAGTTATGTTTAACAAGAAAATCCACCATGTGATCTTTAATTAGTCTTTCTAATAATTTACAAATCACCGATGTTAAACTAACTGGTCTATAATTATTTGACTTGTTTCTCGAACCTTTTTTAAATAACGGTATAATGTTTGCTTCTTTCCATTCTAAAGGAACCATTCCCTCTTCTAATGACAAGTTGAAAACTATTGCAAGCGGTATGCTAATTTGTTCTACAATTTCCACTAGTAGTTTGGGTGGAATACCATCCACTCCAGGTGATTTATTTTCCTTCATAGCCCTAATTTTCTTAGCTACCATTTCTGGGGTTACAATTAACTGTCTTAAATAGTCTGATTCTGCCCCCTTGAACTTAGTGGGGGCAGAATCACGAGGTACAGGGGCAGATTATGTAATACCAAAGCGCACGCTAAAGCGTCATTGCTCTGGTGTTGTACAGCTCCCTGGCGCTGTTGCTATGGGCAGCAAGCGTTGCGTATTCTCAAGTGCCTTTGAAACACAATTGGTAGATTACGCAAAGGAGATGGCCAAGAGAATGTACGGATTGACAACTATTGATGTCAGGCGTTTGGCGTACGCTGTTGCCGCAAAATTGGGCATACAGCACAATTTTGATGACGAGCGTGGGCTAGCAGGAAAGGACTGGCTGTCAAATTTCATGAAGCGCCACCCAGAGTTGTCGATTCGTGCGCCAATTTCCACTAGCCTGGCCCGTGTCGAAGGTTTCAACCGTGATGCAGTTATGGCGTTTTTTGCTTTGTACAAAGATGTCCTGCAAGGAGGGGATCACAGACCTACTGCCATTTGGAACTGCGACGAAACTGGCTTCACGACGGTAGCGAAGGCGGGGAAGGTCGTATGCGAAACTGGAACAAGGCAGGTGCGAAAGGTTTCGAGCGGTGAGCGTGGAAAGAACATTACCTCGCTGTGCTGTATAAGCGCTGCCGGTTCTTACATTCCTCCGCTGTTTGTGTTCCCTCGCAAGAGAATGGTGGAGGCCCTCATGAACGGTGCCCCTACTGGTTCGATTGGTGCAGTGAATGATCGCGGTTCAGGCTATATCGACTCAGCTCTGTTCATGAAGTGGCTCAAACACTTCGTCACGATTGCCGGCTGCACCAAAGACCACCCACACGTACTTCTGTTGGATGGACACGAAAGCCATAAAACGCTTGAGGCAATCGACTTCGCCCGGGAACATGGGGTCATATTGCTGACATTTCCACCACACTGCACACACCGGCTACAACCACTCAACCGGACATTTTTTAAGTCACTGAAGTCTGCGTTCAGCCGTTCATGTGACAACTGGCTTACATCCAACAAGGGACGTGCCATCACCCAGTATGATGTGATGCCATTGTTTGAGCAAGCATACAGTTCTACTGCTACAGTACAGTCTGCCGTCAATGGTTTGCAACGTGCGGCTTATGTCCATTCAACGACAGCAAGTTCGATGCAGAATTCAATGTACTTGAATTACCGTTCATTCAGCCTGTCGATACTCCTCAAGTCACAGCCTGGATGTGGTCGTCACTGAGGTTGCCGGCACCCGAGTCACCACCTCTCCAGCTACTGCCCCGGCAATCTCAGCACCACACCACCCCATAACAACCAGCTCTCGAAGCTCCAGTCTGCATGTCGCTGTCACCCATGTCGTCACCGGACACGTTGCCCCCACTGAAGCAACCAGCGCTCCAGATATCGCCACTGGTGTATCTGCACCGGCAGTTTCTGCCGAACATCCTGCAAGTCCTGCAGGATCTGAAGGTGACATTCGCGCTATTATTATGAGCTGCTCGTCACCACCGCCGAACAAGAAGCGTAAACATGTAGCGAGAAGAACCTCCAGGGTCGTGCTGACTTCTTCGCCATACACGTTAATTGCTGAGAAGAAACGCGACATGAAGAAACCAAAACGTTCGCTGGTGGTAAAGAAAATCAGCGAGATCAAGCTGCCCAAGTCAGCACAAGAGTCTACTGCTGGTCCGTCGGGGGTGTCAAACCAAGAAAGGAACACCGACGAAGACACAGAATGCGTTGTTTGCTGCGAGCCTTACGCCAACAGCAAGTCCAGAGAGGTGTGGCTTCAGTGTCTGAGCTGCAAGAAATGGGCACACGCCGCGAGCACTGCAGGCGACCCATACTACATTTGCCACATCTGTGAATCAGACTCAGACTAATTTGGATGAACAAATTCAACAGCACGTCGTCATAGCACATGTCGCTACACTGAAGCCAGCAGCGAACTGCATTCAGTTTCCTTGGTGCGATATCGTTCTTTGTTCGTGTTTCATTTCGTTTGTAGGCTGCATTATGTATGTGCATTAAATAAAGTTCTGTATTCTTGTTATTATATAATAATTTTGTAGCCTACTGATAACAAATACATGCAATTCCACATGGGGCATAGCACCCATCCCATGTGCGCTTTGCCCCACCTACGGGGCAAAGCGCCCAAATCGGGTGCACGCACATAATTAATTACACTACAAAAACATATTATTCGAATCATGTCAGATTTGCACGACATATACTCGATATAGTTACCGACATATTGTAGATATTTGTAAGTATATTGCATTAAACAGAACCAACCGTTATGACGATATTTGTTACACTGGGCGCTATGCCCCACCCTACTCTACACTACTTACCCAAACAAAATCTTCCAACTATTCCTGCATATTCTGTGATACAGGCAAGAACCAGTAACGACTGTTACGAATTGTAAACTGTCTACTGCATCGCAAAGTGAGAACTGTACTCCCTACCCACACGTCAGAAGCTGAAATGGCGAGTATATTTTCATACTATTTTTCTGAAGATTAGGATTATTATTATAAGCAGTTGTGGTTGAAATCAGTTATGTTTAGGATTATTTTAGTTACACTGTAATCGCTGTGGATGTTGAGATTCGTCGTGCCCTCAGCCGTTTCGAATGGCGATGACTGATGGGGCAGATCGTTGAAAAGGCATAAGCGAATCCTATATACCTCCGTAGTTTGAAACGCGAACATATATATATAGGTATGTGTATATATATATATATATATATATGTGTGTGTGTGTGTGTGTGTGTGTGTGTGTGTGTGTGTGTGTGTGTGTGTGTGTGTGTGTGTGTGTGTGTGTGTGTGTGAACTGAGTGCACTAAACCAGGCATATCAAAAGGTTCTGTCGTAGAATATATTGGAAGTGAAATGACGCATATCTGGGAGAGTGTAGTTGGCGGAGTGATATTTTGTCATTTTTTCTACATTTCACACGTGGGTGCAGAAAAATGTGGTTATTTTGGTCAATATCACACCGTGTATTAATGCGTTTTAAAAGAGCCGGAGGTATTTGATTTTGACGAAATTTCATCAGTATATCAATGACATGATATCAGTAGCTGTGAATGAATTTGATATTTTTGTCAGGTACAGTTTTATTATAATCTGACAAAACGTTAACATGGTCGCCAATGGGAAATCTAACAGTGATCTCGATCACCCCTACTATTACTAGTATTAGTATTACTAGTGAACACTTGTGGAACTAGCGAAGTTCACCAAGACTAGTTAAATCATTATTTACACCCAGCATACGTATTTATTTGAAGTTGAAAATGACAAAGAAGTTTAAAAAAAAACGCGGTAAGGCGCAATCAAAACGGAACATAAAGAAGAAAACGACGACTTCGAAGTTCGACAGAACCCACGTCAGAAGATGATCGTGTCGTGACAGCGGAATGGAGGGTCTGTGGGGTCCCGGAAGATAGCGCGCATAGCGACAACGAAGAGGCATTACATCTAGGATTCAGTATCTTGAATTATGTGCATGAACCTGTAATGACTATTGGGCTATATGAGCACTTGTATAGAATTCGGATCCACCTCGATTTCGCCGTTATCAGTGGAGTTTTGCCTAGCTTTGATACTTCGGAGGCTGAGCGTAAATTCCATCATTCAACATCATCCCAGGCATATTAAAGTCTGTCTTCTGCCATAACTTGTTCTGGTGGAATGCCCTCCCCGGGAATGTGTTGGTAGCCACAACCATCCAGGCCTTCAGGTGAATAGTTTGTTTCATGGTTCTAAGCCATGGTCTCTGCTTTTATTTACACATCGTTCATACTTTAAGTTTACTCGCACTTTATACTTTTTTCACACCTTCACATCTGGCACAGCACAGTCGTTGACACGCACAAATATGCCGATCAACCACGTAGAAGTATAAGCCGTTGGTTCTTCTATCTGGTGTTTGTGCCGGGGGAAGTAAAAAGTCACCCGCAGGGAAACGGAACATTGGAAACACCTATCATTAGGACCGTTAGTCATATGTCATTGCCCTTAATATTTGATATGCGGTAGTCAAGGTTATCGCCCATCTTGGCTATTCACAACCAAATGTTGTGTATTGTCTACAATGGGCGAATGGGACCAAAACGATTGCAGTGGTATTATGATGCATAATGCCAAGTCTAAGCCCTGACAGTAACATACAAGTTCTTTAGGTGACCGGCCAAAGATGTGTAGCTGAAAAAAATAATGAACCGTTTTCCTCATTTGAATGCTATATAGATGCTGACATGCCTTCTTACAATTGTTGTGTGTAGCCCACTTAGGACCGTTGGTGGGTTATGAGGCCGGATTTCATGAGATCTGCGATCTCATTCTCTAAAACTCCCATCTCTTGGCATTAATGTCCAAAAAAGGACCCTGCCAATTAATAGTTGTTGAACACCTGTTAATATAGATGTGTCTCTAGATGCATGACATATGTGATAAGCTACACGGGCAGTTTTAGTAGTCCGAATTGCCATAAGCCCATTATGTAGCATGCATTTTTGGATGGAGACGAAGCATGAGCTCGTCTTTCACCAATATTGTGTAGTAGACATATATCTAATGCATCAGCATTGGAACCGGGGTAGTTGGGGGATAAGGGTTGAGAAAGGGGGTCTGACTTCCCCAAATACCTGGGTATTGAGTGGTTTTGTAATAAAATGTAGCAAAATTTAGAACGTAATCCATTAAAATTGTCAACAAAAATACCCCTCTTCTCCCCATCTTCTATTGTTATGTCTGATAGCACGGAAAAGTTCACGAGATGGTAGGCAAAAATGATATGTTATTGTGAAAATATTGTAACAGCAACCCCCTGCCTCCCACCTTCGAATGTCATGTCTGATAGTGTTGAGTGATTGAGTGAGATTCAAAGCCAAAATTTATGTCACAGCAAAAAATGCACCCCGTTTTCATGTCTGACCGAACCGACAGCGGCATGCCAATGCCAAGTTCCTATGCCAATGAAATGTATGTGCTACTTTGTTACATGACAGATGTGTCCGACTGGTGATGTTGAGGGATTTGATGAAAATGAAAAGTATCGGAGAAGTTAGCTTGGACTCTTACTATGGAACACAACCGCAAGAAGAAGTCTGGCAGCTTCCAGTCAATGGGTATGACAGATTATACACATACACACTCACACACAGAAGACAGTTTCCGAGAGTATACATGTATAAATGATGTTTGTTGTGATATAAATTTGAAACAGTTTTTTGCGTTAACGCACTATACCAGGGTTCTCCCTGGGTAAGATGATGGGCGAGGTGGTAGGGGTGGGCTATGTTATATATAAATTAATATTTTTCAGATTAACCCCTTTTCCTATGGGGTGTGATTTGTTTTGATTTCAGATGGAAATGGTTTTGGTGTCGCATGGAATCATCAGATATTGAAATATAAAACAGCATTTTCACCCCCATAATCCACGTTTCCTAGAAAAATGTTGTAGAAAAGCTTCCTTTGGTGTTTATCTTTCCTTTTTGGAATGATAAACTGTTACATCCATCATTTGATGAAATGTCCATCCGACAAAGAAACCCATGTTAGCCAAAGAAGTCATAGATACCCAGTAACGCATCAGTATTTGATTTTCATATCATAATAACTGTTCTGAATGTGACTCTGGAACATGTGAAATCATTGAACATTGAAATGTAATCTAAATGTCATGCAAAGGCTGTATCAGGGTACATAGGCCTACATGTACATGTGGTCTATCTTCAACAAACTCCGGTTTGGCTTTGCTTAAAAACTATGGATATAATGCTTAACAATGAAGTTTCTCAATGCTTCTCCATGCTCATCTGATCCCTGTTGGTTTTTGTATTGGATGGAAAGTTTTAGTGTCGGATGGACAGGGTTTTCATGTTGGATGGAAACTTTTTTGTCTTGTGATATTCTGTTGCGAAGGAGTCAATTCCATTTTTTTTCACTGTGAACAAACTTTACCATAAAAATTGACAGCTTAATGTGTTTTTCTGTACCAAAAATTGTTATCTGTATTTTCAAAAAACTTAAAAAAATTATAATTTATATGCGACTCACATAAATTATGTTAATTATCCCAAAGAAAGAGGGGGTATGATTGGCCAATTCAGATTGGAAATTATTTTCCAACAGTTTTTGTCATAATTTGGGGCAATTATAATATCAACGATCTCAGCATAATTTGTTTGTAGATTTATTAGCCATGTCCATACGACACCAAAACTCACATCAATTTTCTCCAGTTTTGAATAGAGAAAAGCCTATAAAATCAACATCAAACAAGATATTGACATACTGAATGTTGTTCCTGAAAGAGTATTCATATGGGTATTAGAAATTAGTTTTATTTAAAAAAATTAATCTAAATTACCATTCAATTTTTCAAGCAAATATATATTCTGTTTCCAAACACGTCTCTCAAATAATCATTACAGATCACATGTTAAACAATTAATGTATAGGCCGGACCATCTATTTGCATGGCATTAGTGAGAAACTTGCACCTGTCTTCTGGAACAGAGACGTTTAATGTTCGGCTCTGTGCTGGAAAGATTTACATAAAGTTCCTGATCCTTTTTGGTCTTGATAAGTATTAATGTTGAGAAGTTGACCTCACACAGGTATGTTGTCATAAATCATAGCAACACATAAATGGTACGATCAGCAACGGTTTGATACTAATTTTTCACATGGACCCAAAATATGTCCTGGGGCACATCAAAGAACTTAAGTACGAAGTATGAGGGTGCGATCGCTCCTGAAGTCTATCAGTTCCTCTCAAACGTTTAGAGGAAGCTCCCCAGCGGAAACCTCTTCAGATGACGCGAAAGGATCACAAACCCAGTCATACTGTTCAGTGCCAGTCTACTGGAAATAATGCTGAATTGTTTTGCAAAGCATAACTATATGTTCTGCTATGATTATTCAGTAGTTTTTGTTCAGGACGTGTGTTATTCATCTCTTTAAACATCTCCAGTGAGCAATGTCCTAGTGCTTAGTACACCAATAAGAAATTAAATCATATGTTGGACTAACGATGGATGCAGGTGAACTAATGAAAACACACACATCTCTGTCCGTCTTCTTTTCCTCTCAAGATACACATAATAGAACGCCGACATCATGCTTATAAAACGGTGAAATTTAGAACAGTGTCTATGAATGTAGCTTAATATTAAGACAAGAACATTTTTTACTTTTTATTGTAATTACCAGAGATGTCGCGACACACTTGATAAGTTGAGGGGCACACCATCACCAGTGTGCAGCGACACACTTGGGAGGTTGAGGGGGCACACTGTCACCAGAGATGTCACGACACACTTGGGAGATTCAGGGGGCACACCGTCATCAGTGTGCAGCGACACACTTGGGAGGTTGAGGGGGCACACTGTCACCAGAGATGTCACGACAGACTTGGGAGGTTGAGGGAGCACACCGTCACCAGAGATGTCACGACACACTTGGGAGGTTGAGGGGTCACACCGGTTGAGAAACACTAATATAAAGCACAGGTTGCAAATGTGAATCACATTTTACTTTCACATAAGTTGTTAAAAACTAACTAAGAATTTAGCTGGTGTTTTGTTGGATTATATAAAAACAAATTTGAGAAAGTTTTTTCAAAATGAGAAACTTTAATACTCAGTTCTTTTTCTGTTGGAATTTAGTGAATTTTTAGGAGTCTAACAGGTAGATGTTGCAGTCACACACTTCTACATGTAATATTTTATACACCTTTATGCCTTTTTACCTGCATCTAATAGAAAGGAGAAATAAAATACTTTGATATACTTTTGAAATGTAGAAAACATTAGTACTCTGTCTTTTTTATGTGTACAATGAAATATTTTGTTTAATTTTCAGGCCTTTCGCAGTCATCCGAAAAGGATACAAGATACCAACCCCCATTCAGAAGAAGGTTGGTACCGTGGTTGTAGAAAAACTTCTAGCCTTACTCTGGCAGAATAAAACTGGCAGAAACTATTTCTTTTAGATCAGCAACTATGGCATGATTTTTTTTTATGTAATTTTTTTTATTTAAACATCTATGAATCTGTTATCACATTACATGTTTAATTGTTTTGATCTATTGATCTCTGCATTGATCAATTTGAAGTATTTATGTTTGTGAAACAATAATTTTTTATAGTTTATATTATTTTTAGATTTTATGCAACAATGCAAGATGTCCCAGAACAATAATTTGGAACTTGTACTATATTTATTATTAAAATAGGACATCATAGCTTTTGAAAATGTAAATATTTTGTTTGAAGTTTCATACTTTATGTACTGTTGAAAATGTTTGGATCAGCAATAGAATTGTAGATTTTAGGAAATGTATATATTACATTTGAATTTACACTTTGTCATGTGTTACAATGTTTCAGACAATTCCTCTCATAATGGATGGTAAGGATGTGCTTGCTATGGCGAGGACTGGAAACGGCAAGATGGCAGCGTTCCCCATCCCGATGTTTGAGCGACTACGTACACATGTGCCCTCTGGTGTGCATTCATTGATTATGTCACCAATGCAAGAACTAGCCCTGCAGACACTCAAATTCACGAAGGAGGTAGGTCATCATGCTGTGTGAAGTGATAGATCAATCAGCACATGATTTGTACCAGCTTCAACCCGTAGGCAGTATTGTGAACCCATGCATCTAAATGACCGACTACTGTCATGCATTAAAGAAGGCAACTTCACACATTCACCGCTTCATGTGTGGTGGCATCGCAGCACACCAGACTGTCTTAACAATGTGTCTACTATTGCACTGTGAAGACGAACGGAAAAAGTAAAATCATTGCTTCATTACAGTCACTGTACATCTGTGAAGATATGATACCTATGTCTAACTACAATAAAACAGTAATGTGTCAATTATTTTTACAGTCCTGTTTTCATGCTTCCATCTTAGTGGAAAAGGGGGCAGCAGTTTTCTCAGAGAACCTGCTGCGATCTGTTGACAGTGGGACAGGCTGCATCTATTTAAATTAGATTTGCAGGGGGGACTCACAGAGAAGCCTGAAACTGGAGGCATAGATAAAGATAGCACAAATAAATCAGCAAAGAACAGTCTGGAAAACTCTTCTGAAGCTGGATATAAATGTGTTTGTTTAAATGCAAGGAGTATAGTAAACAAAAGAAATGAACTAAACATTATGGTAGAAGATACATAATAGGAATCATGGACCACCACAGATATATCAGATACCGAATTGGGACTGACAGGATATGTAATGTTTAGGAAAGATAGAATAGGAAGAAAGGGAGGTGGAGTTATTTTATATATTAAAGAATCTATCCAGGCTTATGAACTAAAATTAGAAAGAGGAGCAGATTGCGAAGAAGCTGTATGGTGTAACATAGTTACAGGAAACTCAACGTTAACAGTTGGGTTAGTTTATCGAAGTCCAAACATAAGCACAGAAGAAAATAAAAAACGCTGTAAGGGAAGTAAGCAAACGGGACTGTATTACTGTGGGGATTTTAACCACGGGCATATACAATGGAAATCTGTACAGAGTATGGGGAGTGAGGACCACAAGTTTTTAGTTTTAGTACAAGATACTTTCCTTTCTCAACATGTGCTATAACCAACCAGAGCTAGACATAGTTTTGTCCTCACAGAATGAATTAGTTGACAATGTAAATATATGTGAGCCACTGTGGAGTAGTGATCACAACCAGATACATTTTAGTATCAAAGTAAAATGAGAAAGGAATAGTAAAAAGCAGTACAGGAGAAATATCCACAAATGAAGGCATAAGGACATGAAGAAATATTTAGCAAAGATAGACTGGAATAACACACTTAAAAATAAGACAGCAACAGAATGCTGGAATATCTTAAAGAGTGAAATTAAGTGCATAGTCGATAAATTTGTACCGTTAAAAAAACAAGGGAAACGGTCCAAAAAGAAACACATCAAAGGAAGCCATTAGAAAAATTATGTATAAACAAATTATATGGAAGTCATATAGATGTACTGGAAATGATAAAGACTACAACATTTAAAAATAAGCACTTAACCAAGCTACAGCAGACATTATAAATTCAAAGAGAAGCTATGAACATAAATTAACTTCTAATATAAAACAGGACAGCAACAGTTTTTATGCGTATGTTCGAAGCAAACAGAAAGTTCAGGATAAGGTCGGTCCTCTAGATGATATTGTAAGAAATATAATATCAGAGGTATTGTTAATGGCAGAAGACCCGAATGAGTATTTTAGTTCAGTGTTTACCAGGGAAGATATTAGTTCACTGCCAGTGCCAGAGGCTGAGTTCAATTGAGCAGATTCAGACTATTTATTACAGTTAATTGTAATCCTGGAAATGGTAGCTAAGAAAATAAGGGCTATGAAGGATAATAAATCACCTGCAGTGGATGTGATTCCGCCCAAACTACTATTGGAAATTGTAGAACAAATTAGCGTACCGCTTGCTGTAGTTTTCAATTTGTCATTAGAAGAGGGAGTGGTTCCTTTAGAATGGAAAGAGGCAAACATTATACCGTTATTTAAAAAAGGTTTGAGAAACAAGTCAGACAACTATAGACCAGTGAGTTTAATATCAGTGATTTGCAAACTTTTAGAAAGATTAATTAAAGATCACATGGTGGATTTTCTTGTTAAACATAACTGGATGAACCCATCTCAACATGGTTTTTAAAAGCGAGGTCATGCTTAACAAATATGTTGTATTTTGGAAGACATCACTGAGTGGGTAGACGAGGGACCACCAGTAGATATCATCTACTTAGATTTTCAAAAAACTTTTGACAAAGTACCACATCAAAGATTACTGCTTAAACTAAAAGCCCATGGCATAGGAAATGGTATAATCAAATGGGTAGAAAAAAGGCTGATTGACAGAAGACAACGTGTACTAGAATAAACAATGGCGGGTTTGGATGATGAAATAACAAGCAAGGTGTTGAAATTTGCAGATGATACAAAAGTGTTTAGAAGGATTAAAAGTGATGGAGATAGACAACATTTACACGATGATCTTGACAAGTTGATCAAATGGTCTGAAAAGTGGCAAATGCTGTTCAATTTTGGGAAATGTAAATGCCTCCACACAGGACATGGGAACGAAGAGGTAGACTATGCAATGGGGGGTACTGTACTAAGTGCTGCTGTAAAAGAAAAGGACTTAGGGTTAACCGTTAGTGCTGATATGAAGGTTTCAGAGCAGTGTGGAATTGCAGCTTCAAAGGGAAATCAAATCCTTGGATTAATTAGGCGAAATATAGCAAATAATGAAAAAAGAACTAATAATACCGCTGTACAAAACAATAGTGAGGCCTCATTTAGAATATTGTATACAAGCGTGGAGGCCATATCACAAGAAGGACATAGATATGCTAGAAAGAGTACAGAGGAAAGCGACTAAAATGATACCAAAACTGAGGGATCTTAGTTATGAAATTCGCCTAAAAGAATGTCGTTTAACAACACTAGAGACCAGGATATTGAGAGGAGATCAGATAGAAGTGTTTAACATACTTAATGGTTATGAGAATATTGATAGGAATTTTTTTTCTCAGTTAAGGAAGATAGAAGGACTAGAGGCCATCAAGTTACGTTAGCAAAGGAGCAGTATAGATTAGATATAAGAAAGTTCTCATTTTTACAAAGGACTGTAAATGAATGGAACAGATTATCTGCTGATAGTGTGGGTGCTAGTAGCATGAATATGTTTAAAAACAAAATCGACACATACCTCAGGAGGGCTGGTTACACATAGATAAAAGGGTTGGGCTCTCGATAAGCCAAAGGGCTTCCTTGTCCACCTCCCACCTAGAGTTATTTCTCTGGGTGGCAATCTTGTTAAATCTTGTTAAATAATACAGCTTAGTAGGTTGATGACTGATTCTATAGGAATACATTACCAGTTGTATGATTCACAGCTGTGGGGTGTATTATCTAGCCACTGTAAGAGTGCAGTGAGTTTTCATTTGCAGCTTGGAAGGTTCACTCAAATCTGCTGTCATTCTCGGTGGAGATAGGTGAGATCTACACTCCTCTCTTCCAGTCTTATTATATAGTCAAACTTTGCTTTATGGTTACCTCACTAAAGCAGCCACCTCACAATTAAGATCACCACAAGACAGTCCCAAATTATTGCTGTGAGAGTAAAGTATAGGAAACTAAGACAGGGGAGGGGGGGGGGGCAGTGCACAGACAGCATTCTAACAATATGACATTCTTAATTTCTGCACCGTCTACTTGAACTGCAAAACTGACTGTCTGTGCGAGCACAATGACAGAAGACCTACACCATCCGATCCAACACACATGACAGGACACAAATTGCCTGCCAGCCAGCCAGCCAGCCAGCCTGCCTGCCTGCCTGCCTGCCTGCCTGCCTGCCTGCCTGCCTGCCTGCCTGCCTGCCTGCCTGCCTGCCTGCCTGCCTGCCTGCCTGCCTGCCTGCCTGCCTGCCTGCCTGCCTGCCTGCCTGCCTGCCTGCCTGCCTGCCTGCCTGCCTGCCTGCCTGCCTGCCTGCCTGCCTGCCTGCCTGCTGTCTGCTGCTGCGTGCCTGCCTGCCTGCCTGCCTGCCTGCCTGCCTGCCTGCCTGCCTGCCTGCCTGCCTGCCTGCCTCATATGAGTAAATATGGCCTAACTCATATATACACGACTGCAAACGCACCCCAGTGACCAGTGACTACAATAATAATTTGGAAAAGTTCACTCTACGTTTATTCCCCCAAAAAGTAAGTTCTCACCTATTTTTTGTTTTAATTCTACCATGCATGCCGGGTAAGCGCCATGACGAGAACATTTGCCAAAATTACTGCAATGTATTCTCTCATTGTTCACACTGTGTGGCTCAAGGCTGACATGATCGACTGTTACACAGCGCATAGTAGGATGTATGTGACAGTGGGTCCATAGGAGGGTGTATGTGACAGTGGGCGCATAGGAGGGTTTATGTGACAGTGGGTGCATAGTAGGGTGTATGTGACAGTGGGCACGTAGGAGGGTGTATGTGACAGTGGGTGCATTGTAGTGTGTATGTGAAAATGGGTGCATAGTAGGGTGTATGTGACAGTGGGCTCATAGGAGGGTGTATGTGACAGTGGGTGCATAGTAGGGTGTATGTGACAGTGGGTGCATAGGTGGGTGTATGTGACAGTAAGTGCATAGGAGGGTGTATGTGACATTGGGTGCATAGGATGGTGTATGTGACAGTGGGCGCATATGAGGGTGTTTGTGACAGTGGGTGCTTAGGATGGTGTATGTGACAGTGGGTGCAAAGTAGGGTGTATGTGACAGTGGGCCCATAGGTGGGTGTATGTGACAGTGGGTGGATAGGTGGGTTTATCTGACAGTGGGCCCATAGAAGGGTGTATGTGACAGTGTCCGCATAGGAGGGTGTATGTGACAGTGGGTGCATAGTATGGTGTTTGAGACAGTGGGCCCATAGGAGTGTGTATGTGACTGGTTGCATAGTAGGATGTATGTGACAGTGAATGCATTGGACGGTGTATGTGACAGTGGGTGCATAGTACGGTGTATGTGACAGTGGGCGTATAGCAGGGTGTATGTGACAGTGGGTGCATTGTAGGGTGTATGTGACAATGGGTGCATACTAGGGTTATGTGACAGTGGGCCCATAGCAGGGTGTATGTGACAGTGGGCCCATAGGAGGGTGTATGCGACAGAGGGTGCATAGTAGGGTGTATGTGACAGTGGGCCCATAGGAGGGTGTATGTGACTGTGGGCGTGTAGTAGGGTGTATGTGACAGTGGGCCCATAGGATGGTGTATGTGACTGTGGGTGCATAGGTGGGTGTATGTGACAGTGGGTGCATAGGAGGGTGTATGTGACATTGGGTGCATAGTAGGGTGTATGTGACAGTGGGCCCATAGGTGGGTGTATGTGACAGTGGGTGCATAGGTGGGTGTATTTGACAGTGGGCCCATAGTAGGGTGTATGTGACAGTATCCGCATAGGAGGGTATATGTAACAGTGGGTGCATAGTAGGGTGTATGTGACAGTGGGTGCTTAGTAGGGTGTGTGTGACAGTGGGTTCATAGGAGGGTGTATGTGACAGTGGGTGCATCGTAGGGTGTATGTGACAGTGGGCACATAGGAGGGTGTATGTGACAGTGGGCGCATAGGAGGGAGTATGTGACAGTGGGTGCATAGTAGGGTGTATGTGACAGTGGGTGCATAGGTGGGTGTATGTGACAGTGGGTGCATAGGAGTGTGTATGTGACATTTGGTGCGTAGGAGGGTGTATGTGACAGTGGGCGCATATGAGGGTGTTTGTGACAGTGGGTGCTTAGGAGGGTGTATGTGACAGTGGGTGCAAAGTATGGTGTTTGAGACAGTGGGCCCATAGGAGTGTGTATGTGACAGTGGGTGCATAGTAGGGTGTATGTGATGGTGAATGCATAGGACGGTGTATGTGACAGTGGGTGCATAGTAGGGTGTATGTGATAGTGGGCGCATAGGAGGGTGTATATGACAGTGGGCCCATAGGAAGGTGTATGTGATAGTGGGTGTATTGTAGGGTGTAAGTGACAATGGGTGCATACTAGGGTTATGTGACAGTGGGCCCATTGCAGGGTGTATGTGACAGTGGGCCCATAGGAGGGTGTATGCGACAGTGGGTGCATAGTAGGGTGTATGTGACAGTGGGCCCATAAGAGGGTGTATGTGACAGTGGGCGGGTAGGAGGATGTATGTGACAGTGGGCACATTGGAGGGTGTATGTGACAGTGGGCATGTAGTAGGGTGTATGTGACAGTGGGCCCATAGGAGGGTGTATGTGACAGTGGGTAGATGGGAGGGTGTATGTGACAGTTGGACCATAGGAGGGTGTATGTGACAGTGGGTGCATAGGAGGGTGTATCTGACAGTGGGCACGTAGGAGGGTGTATGTGACATTGGTTGCATAGGAGGGTGTATGTGACAGTGGGCGTGTAGGAGGGTGTATGTGACAGTGAGCCCATAGGAGGGTGTATGTGACAGTGGGTAGATAGGAGGGTATATGTGACAGTTGGCCCATAGGTGGGTGTATGTGACAATGGGTGCATAGTAGGGTGTATGTGACAGTGGGTGCATAGGAGGGGTGTGACTAGTGAAGGGGTTTGTGACAGTGGGTGCTTAGGAGGGTGTATGTGACAGTGGGTACATAGTAGGGTGTATGTGACAGAGGGCCCATAGGTGGGTGTATGTGACAGTGGGTGCATAGGAGGGTGTATCTGACAGTGGGCCCATAGTAGGGTGTATGTGACAGTGTCCGCATAGGAGAGTGTATGTAAAAGTGGGTGCATAGTAGGGTGTATGTGACAGTGGGTGCTTAGTAGGGTGTATGTGACAGTGGGTGCATAGGAGGGTGTATGTGACAGTGGGTGCATAGTAGGGTGTATGTGACAGTGGGCACGTAGGAGGGTGTATGTGACAGTGGGTGTTTAGGAGGGTGTATGTGACAGTGGGTGCAAAGTAGAGTGTATGTGACAGTGGGCCCATAGGTGGGTGTATGTGACAGTGGGTGCGTAGGAGGGTGTATCTTACAGTGGGCCCATAGGAAGGTGTATGTGACAGTGTCCGCATAGGAGGGTGTATGTGACAGTGGGTGCATAGTAGGGTGTATGTGACAGTGGGCCCATAAGAGGGTGTATGTGACAGTGGGCGGGTAGGAGGATGTATGTGACAATGGGCACATTGGAGGGTGTATGTGACAGTGGGCGTGTAGTATGGTGTATGTGACAGTGGGCCCATAGGAGGGTGTATGTGACAGTGGGTAGATGAGAGGGTGTATGTGACAGTTGGACCATAGGAGGGTGTATGTGACAGTGGGTGCATAGGAGGGTGTATCTGACAGTGGGCACGTAGGCGGGTGTATGTGACATTGGTTGCATAGGAGGGTGTATGTGACAGTGGGCGTGTAGGAGGGTGTATGTGACAGTGAGCCCATAGGAGGGTGTATGTGACAGTGGGTAGATAGGAGGGTGTATGTGACAGTTGGCCCATAGGAGGGTGTATGTGACAATGGGTGCATAGTAGGGTGTATGTGACAGTGGGTGCATATGAGGGTGTATGTGACAGTGGGTGCTTAGGAGGGTGTATGTGACAGTGGGTACATAGTAGGGTGTATGTGACAGAGGGCCCGTAGGTGGGTGTATGTGACAGTGGGTGCATAGGAGGGTGTATCTGACAGTGGGCCCATAGTAGGGTGTATGTGACAGTGTCCACTTAGGAGAGTGTATTTAAAAGTGGGTGCATAGTAGGGTGTATGTGACAGTGGGTGCATAGGAGGGTGTATGTGACAGTGGGTGCATAGTAGGGTGTATGTGACAGTGGGCACGTAGGAGGGTGTATGTGACAGTGGGTGTTTAGGAGGGTGTATGTGACAGTGGGTGCAAAGTAGAGTGTATGTGACAGTGGGCCCATAGGTGGGTGTATGTGACAGTGGGTGCGTAGGAGGGTGTATCTTACAGTGGGCCCATAGGAAGGTGTATGTGACAGTGTCCGCATAGGAGGGTGTATGTGACAGTGGGTGCATAGTAGGGTGTTTGAGACAGTGGGCCCATAGGAGTGTGTATGTGACAGTTGGTGCATAGTAGGGTGTATGTGACAGTGAATGCATAGGACGGTGTATGTGACAGTGGGTGCATAGTAGGGCGTATGTGACAGTGGGCGCATAGGAGGGTGTATGTGACAGTGGGTGCATTGTAGGGTGTATGTGACAATGGGTGCATACTAGGGTTATGTGACAGTGGGCCCATAGCAGGGTGTATGTGACAGTTGGCCCATAGGAGGGTGTATGCGACAGGGGGTGCATAGTAGGGTGTATGTGACAGTGGGCCCATAGGAGGGTGTATGTGAGAGTGGGCGGGTAGGAGGATGTATGTGACAGTGGGCACATAGGAGGGTGTATGTGACAGTGGGCGTGTAGTATGGTGTATGTGACAGTAGGTGCATAGTAGGGTGTATGTGACAGTGGGCACGTAGGAGGGTGTATGTGACAGTGGGTGCATTGTAGGGTGTATGTGAAAATGGGTGCATAGTAGGGTGTATGTGACAGTGGGTGCTAAGTAGGGTGTATGTGACAGTGGGTGCATAGGAGGGTGTATGTTACAGTGGGTGCATAGTAGGGTGTATGTGACAGTGGGCACGTAGGAGGGTGTATGTGACAGTGAGTGCATTGTAGGGTGTATGTAAAAATGGGTGCATAGTAGGGTGTATGTGACAGTGGGCCCATAGGAGGGTGTATGTGACAGTGAGTGCAAAGTAGGGTGTATGTGACAGTGGGTGCATAGGTGGGTGTATGTGACAGTGGGTGCATAGGAGGGTGTATCTGACAGTGTCCGCATAGGAGGGTGTATGTGACAGTGGGTGCATAGTATGGTGTTTGAGACAGTGGGTGCATAGGAGGGTGTATGTGACAGTGGGCGCATAGGAGGGTGTATGTGACAGTGGGTGCAAAGTAGGGTGTATGTGACAGTGGGCCCATAGGTGGGTGTATGTGACAGTGGGTGCATAGGAGGGTGTATCTGACAGTCGGCCCATAGGAGGGTGTATGTGACAGTGTCCGCATAGGAGGGTGTATGTGACAGTGGGTGCATAGTAGGGTGTTTGAGACAGTGGGCCCATAGGAGTGTGTATGTGACAGTGGGTGCATAGTAGGGTGTATGTGACGGTGAATGCATAGGACGGTGTATGTGACAGTGGGTGCATAGTAGGGTGTATGTGACAGTGGGCGCATAGGAGGGTGTATATGACAGTGGGCCCATAGGAAGGTGTATGTGACAGTGGGTGTATTGTAGGGTGTAAGTGACAATGGGTGCATACTAGGGTTATGTGACAGTGGGCCCATTGCAGGGTGTATGTGACAGTGGGCCCATAGGAGGGTGTATGTGACAGTGGGCCCATAAGAGGGTGTATGTGACAGTAGGCGGGTAGGAGGATGTATGTGACAGTGGGCACATTGGAGGGTGTATGTGACAGTGGGCGTGTAGTAGGGTGTATGTGACAGTGGGCCCATAGGAGGGTGTATGTGACAGTGGGTAGTTGGGGGGGTGTATGTGACAGTTGGAACATAGGAGGGTGTATGTGTTAGTGGGTGCATAGGAGGGTGTATCTGACAGTGGGCACGTAGGAGGGTGTATGTGACATTGGTTGCATAGGAGGGTGTATGTGACAGTGGGCGTGTAGGAGGGTGTATCTGACATTGTCTGCACAGGAGGGTGTAAGTGACAGTGGGTGGATATTAGGGTGTATGTGACAGTGGGCCCATAGGAGGCTGTATGTGACAGTGGGTGCACAGGAGGGTGTATGTGACAGTGGGTGCATAGTAGGGTGTTAGTGACAGTGGGCACATAGGAGGGTGTATGTGACAGTGGGCCCATAGGAGGGTGCATGTGACAGTGGACCCATAGCAGAGTGTATGTGACAGTGGGCCCATAGGAGGGTGTATGTGACAGTGGGTGCATAGTATGGTGTATGGGACAGTGGGCGCATAGGAAGGTGTATGAAACAGTGGGCCCATAGGAGGGTGTATGTGACAGTGGGTGCATAGTAGGGTGTATGTGACAGTGGGAGCATAGGAGGGTGTATGTGACTCTGGGTGCATAGTAGGGTGTATGTGACAGTGGGCGCATAGGAGAGTGTATGTGACAGTGGGTGCATAGTAAGGTGTATCTGACAGTGGACCCATAGGAGTGTGTATGTGACAGTGGGTGCATAGTAGGTTGTATGTGACAGTGGATGCATAAGACGGTGTATGTGACAGTGGGTGCATAGTAGGGTGTATGTGACATTGGGGGTGTACGAGGGTGTCTGTGACAGTGGGCCCATAGGAGGGTGTATGTGACAGTGGGGCCATAGGAGGGTGTATGTGACAGTAGGTGCATTGGAGGGTGTATGTGACAGTGGGCACATAGGAGGGTGTATGTGACAGTGGGTGCATAGGAGGGTGTATGTGACAGTGGGCACGTAGGAGTGTGTATGTGACAGTGGGTGCATAGGAGGGTGTATCTGACAGTGGGCGCGTAGGAGGGTGTGTGTGACAATGTCCACATAGGAGGGTGTATCTGACAGTGGGCGCGTAGGAGGGTGTGTGTGACAATGTCCACATAGGAGGGTGTATCTGACAGTGTCTGCATAGGAGGGTGTATATGAAAGTGGGTGCATAGTAGGGTGTATGTGACATTAGGCCCGTAGGAGGGTGTATGTGACAGTGGGTGCATAGTAGGGTGTATGTGACAGTTGGTGCATAGGAGGGTGTATATGACAGAGGGCGCATAGGAGGGTGTATGTGACAGTGGGCCAATAGGAGGGTGTATGTGACAGTGGGTAGATAGGAGGGTGTATGTGACAGTTGGTCCATTGGAGGTTGTATGTGACAGTGGGTGCATAGGAAGGTGTATCTGACAGTGGGCCCATAGGAGGGTGTATGTGACAGTGGGTGCATAGTAGGGTGTATGTGACAGTGGGAGCATAGGAGGGTGTATGTGACTCTGGGTGCATAGTAGGGTGTATGTGACAGTGGGCGCATAGGAGGGTGTATGTGACAGTGGGTGCATAGTAGGGTGTATGTGACATTGGGGGCGTAGGAGGGTGTCTGTGACAGTGGGCCCATAGGAGGGTGTATGTGACAGTGGGGCCATAGGAGGGTGTATGTGACAGTAGGTGCATTGGAGGGTGTATGTGACAGTGGGCACATAGGAGGGTGTATGTGACAGTGGGTGCATAGGAGGGTGTATGTGACAGTGGGCACGTAGGAGTGTGTATGTGACAGTGGGTGCATAGGAGGGTGTATCTGACAGTGGGCGCGTAGGAGGGTGTGTGTGACAATGTCCACATAGGAGGGTGTATCTGACAGTGGGCGCGTAGGAGGGTGTGTGTGACAATGTCCACATAGGAGGGTGTATCTGACAGTGTCTGCATAGGAGGGTGTATATGAAAGTGGGTGCATAGTAGGGTGTATGTGACATTAGGCCCATAGGAGGGTGTATGTGACAGTGGGTGCATAGTAGGGTGTATGTGACAGTTGGTGCATAGGAGGGTGTATATGACAGAGGGCGCATAGGAGGGTGTATGTGACAGTGGGCCAATAGGAGGGTGTATGTGACAGTGGGTAGATTGGAGGGTGTATGTGACAGTTGGTCCATTGGAGGGTGTATGTGACAGTGGGTGCATAGGAAGGTGTATCTGACAGTGGGTGCATAGTAGGGTGTATGTGACAGTGGCCCCATAGGAGGGTGTATGTGACAGTGGGTGCATAGTAGGGTGTATGTGAAAGTGGGTGCATAGGAGGGTGTATGTGACAGTGGGCGCATATCAGGGAGTTTGTGACAGTGGGTGCTTAGGAGAGTGTATGTGACAGTTGGTGCATAGTAGGGTGTATATGACAGTGGGCCCATAGGTGGGTGTATGTGACAGTGGGTGCATAGGTGGGTGTATTTGACAGTGGGCCCATAGTAGAGTGTATGTGACAGTATCTGCATAGGAGGGTACATGTAACAGTGGGTGCATAGTAGGGTGTATGTGACAGTGGGTGCTTAGTAGGATGTGTGTGACAGTGGGTGCATAGGAGTGTGTATGTGACAGTGGGTGCATCGTAGGGTGTATGTGACAGTGGGCACATAGGAGGGTGTATGTGACAGTGGGCCCATAGGAGGGTGTAAGTGACAGTGGGTGCATTGTAAGGTGTATGTGAAAATGGGTGCATATTAGGGTGTATGTGACAGTGGGCGCATAGGAGGGTGTATGTGACAGTGGGTGCAAAGTAGGGTGTATGTGACAGTGGGCCCATAGGTGGGTGTATGTGACAGTGGGTGCATAGGAGGGTATATCTGACAGTGGGCCCATAGGAGGGTGTATGTGACAGTGTCCGCATAGGAGGGTGTATGTGACAGTGGGTGCATAGTAGGGTGTTTGAGACAGTGGGCCCATAGGAGGGTGTATGTGACAGTGGGCGCATAGGAGGGTGTATGTGACAGTGGGCCCATAGGAAGGTGTATGTGACAGTGGGTGTATTGTAGGGTGTATGTGACAATGGGTGCATACTAGGGTTATGTAACAGTGGGCCCATAGGAGGGTGTATGCGAAAGTGGGTGCATAGTAGGGTGTATGTGACAGGGGGCCTATAGGAGGGTGTATGTGACAGTTGGCCCATAGGAGGGTGTATGTGACAGTGGGTGCATAGGAGGGTGTATCTGACAGTGGGCACATAGGAGGGTGTATGTGACATTGGGTGCATAGGAGGGTGTATGTGACAGTGGGCATGTAGGAGGGTGTATATGACAGTGAGCCCATAGGAGGGTGTATGTGACAGTGGGTAGATAGGAGGGTGTATGTGACAGTTGGCCCATAGGAAGGTGTATGTGACAATGGGTGCTTAGTAGGGTGTATGTGACAGTGGGTGCATAGGAGGGTGTATGTGACAGTGGGCGCATATGAGGGTGTTTGTGACAGTGGCTGCTTAGGAGGGTGTATGTGACTGTGGGTACATAGTAGGGGGTATTTGACAGAGGGCCCATAGGTGGGTGTATGTGACAGTGGGTGCATAGGACGGTGTATCTGACAGTGGGCCCATAGTAGGGTGTATGTGACAGTGTCCGCATAGGAGAGTGTATGTAAAAGTGTGTGCATAGTAGGGTGTATGTGACAGTGGGTGCTTAGTAGGGTGTATGTGACAGTGGGCGCATAGGAGGGTGTATGTGACAGTGGGTGCATAGTAGGGTGTATGTGACAGTGGGCACGTAGGAGGGTGTATGTGACAGTGGGTGCATTGTAGGGTGTATGTGAAAATGGGTGCATAGTAGGGTGTATGTGACAGTGTCCGCATAGGAGAGTGTATGTAAAAGTGGGTGCATAGTAGGGTGTATGTGTCAGTGGGTGCTAAGTAGGGTGTATGTGACAGTGGGTGCATATGAGGGTGTATGTTACAGTGGGTGCATAGTAGGGTGTATGTGACAGTGGGCACGTAGGAGGGTGTATGTGACAGTGGGTGCATTGTAGGGTGTATGTAAAAATGGGTGCATCGTAGGGTGTATGTGACAGTGGGCCCATAGGAGGGTGTATGTGACAGTGGGTGCATAGTAGGGTGTATGTGACAGAGGGTGCATAGGTGGGTGTATGTGACAGTGGGTGCATAGGAGGGTGTATCTGACAGTGTCCGCATAGGAGGGTGTATGTGACAGTGGGTGCATAGTATGGTGTTTGAGACAGTGGGCCCATAGGAGTGTGTATGTGACAGTGGGTGCATAGTAGGATGTATGTGACAGTGAATGCATTGGACGGTGTATGTGACAGTGGGTGCATAGTACGGTGTATGTGACAGTGGGCGCATAGCAGGGTGTATATGACAGTGGGTGCATTGTAGGGTGTATGTGACAATGGGTGCATACTAGGGTTATGTGACAGTGGGCCCATAGCAGGGTGTATGTGACAGTGGGCCCATAGCAGGGTGTATGCGACAGAGGGTGCATAGTAGGGTGTATGTGACAGTGGCCCCATAGGAGGGTGTATGTGACAGTGGGCGTGTAGTAGGGTGTATGTGAAAGTGGGCCCATAGGATGGTGTATGTGACTGTGGGTGCATAGGTGGGTGTATGTGACAGTGGGTGCATAGGAGGGTGTATGTGACATTGGGTGCATAGTAGGGTGTATGTGACAGTGGGCCCATAGGTGGGTGTATGTGACAGTGGGTGCATAGGTGGGTGTATTTGACAGTGGGCCCATAGTAGGGTGTATGTGACTGTATCCGCATAGGAGGGTATATGTAACAGTGGGTGCATAGTAGGGTGTATGTGACAGTGGGTGCTTAGTAGGGTGTGTTTGACAGTGGGTTCATAGGAGGGTGTATGTGACAGTGGGTGCATCGTAGGGTGTATGTGACAGTGGGCACATAGAAGGGTGTATGTGACAGTGGGCGCATAGGAAGGTGTATGTGACAGTGGGTGCATAGTAGGGTGTATGTGACAGTGGGTGCATAGGTGGGTGTATGTGACAGTGGGTGCATAGGAGTGTGTATGTGACATTGGGTGCATAGGAGGGTTTATGTGACAGTGGGCGCATATGAGGGTGTTTGTGACAGTGGGTGCTTAGGAGGGTGTATGTGACAGTGGGTGCAAAGTAGGGTGTATGTGACAGTGGGCCCATAGGTGGGTGTATGTGACAGTGGGTG
>JAHLWY010000532.1:0-36978 GCA_020002185.1 Paraescarpia echinospica
GGACCATGTTAGCATTATATGACAAAATGCCAGCATAATTTTACAAGTCAAAACAAGCCAAAGACCAAGACCTTAATTTGGCAAAAGACAAGACCAAAATCTTGCCTGTTCAGTGGTCTGCCAGTGCCCATGTAACAGTCTAAGTTCTAACAGGAACAGCTGTCAAAAATAGAATACCGAGTTGTTTCAAAATATACGTCATTCACCGTACTAATTTAATGTTAATGTCGTTTCCTAACTTGGAATTGATCGTATTACGAAACACATACCCGTATCAGGCAAACCATAGTACATTTCCTGTAGTCAAACTCAAAGACGAAGCGAGTACATTTCCTATAGTCAAACTCAGACGCAGCGTGATTATCACAAACACATATTATCGCCCCACATGCCTTTCAACAAGATCAGCTTTTTTTCCGGACAGTCTACCATTTCTGCGTTTAAATTCTCCCTTCATTTGAGGAATTGTCATCTCTCGAAAATCCTTGTTTGCCATGATATTGCAGACACAGATATAGCTAAAATGGAACGTTGAACACAGTGGCTATTACATGCATTGACAGCTGTACATCGCAATCAACAAATGAACCTGTTATCCCTGGCGGCCCCTGGTGGGTAGCGTCCTAATTTCTGCTTGTAAGCCTATCGGATACCAATAATTAATCCAAGAGGTGGCAGCACTTGTACCATCATTGTAAAACTAGTTAATTCAGCAGTAAGATCGAATGATTACCTGGCTCTCCTAGACTGGAACAACCTTTCTCAGCAAACAGTGAACGCTGAAAACATCCTCTCCTTCAAAACAAAACTCGACAAAGAATTGAAGATGGAAAGGTTTAAATTTTAATAAAAGCACAAAATAACAAGACAAGCCACGTTCTCAATATCAAAATACGATGCATAAAGGCGGGTGTACACAAGGCTGTAGCCTTACTTTAAAACCCGAAGATCCAGGCAAGTTATAGTGGTGGATACTTGTGTATGAACATAGTCTTTGTGCAGTAATTGCAGTGGGGCTGAGTGCTTCCCAAAAACATTGAGATGATGTTCGATTGAACAGATCTACAAGGGGTAAAATGTCAAACATTTTGAGCATGCAGTCCTAACTAAAGACTCGATATGCACGTTATACCTTTTTATTGGCACAACTTACACAGCAGAACAAATTAAACACAATCAAGCTCACATTTTAGATATTTTAATTAACACTGTCTGTATTCGTTTTTTTTTTTGTATATATGTGTGTGTGTGTGTGTGTGTGTGTGTGTGTGTGTGTGTGTGTGTGTGTGTGTGTGTGTGTGTGTGTGTATAACATAATGAAACATCTGAATAACGCAGGAGGTTCTCTGGAAAGCCCACTGCATTTATTAAGAAGGTTTGTAAGCAGAGCACTGCCTGTGAGACCAGTGGACAATGCAGCAAAACTCAAATATTTTGGTCGCAGGCTTCAATCCCATATGACGTTATTTTTTTCATTTTTATTTGTAGGCCGGTAATTTATGTTTTTAATATTGAAGTATATTTATATTATTTATACCGCATGCTCGTGTCTCTTTCCGTCAGCACATCCAATGCCTCTGTATACAGTCTGATACCAAGCAGTTTGACGCTAAGCAGTGTGATTTTCGGCATCTTCCTCCCAGTCTTCAGAGCTGATGTTGCAATCCTTCACGCCGTGCTTACAGACGTCTTTGGATCTGAGGGCTGTGCGTCGATTCCACTGTTTTCGCTCACTGGCGAGTTGTCCATAGAGGGTGACTTTCGGCAAGCGGCCATCCTCCATGCCATGTCCAGCGAGCGGAGATGTTTCTGTCTCAGCAGTGAGTATAGTCCTACATGCTGGGGATCCTACCACGGTCCAGTATGTTGCTGTAAGGGACACGGTCCTGCCAGGTGATATTGAAGATGCGATTGAGGCACCGCATGTGGATTAAGGTGTTGAGACGGCACTTCTGGCTCATGTAGGTGGTCCACGATTCGCTGTCGTAGAGGAGGGTGTTCATGCAGCACACAGGCCTGGTAGACTGTCATCTTGGTGTTCTCAGTGAGCATCTTAAATTGTTTACTCTTATGGTCAACTTGCATCGTCATAGTGACTGCGGCTTTTAAGCTTGTTAACATACAAAATTAATTATCAATGCCAAATCCTTTTAGCAGAAATGGTTCGTCACCAGCTCGAATGCACCCTCCTCTAAAACAAAGAGTCCGCTTGACTCTTGAGGGGATTAAAAAATGAACATTCCCTCGTCTTCCGATGTCATGTCCGGCAGTATGCAATTTCGTTAGAGTTAACAACTATACGATGTTATGAATATGCAAAATATTACGATGTTATAATGCATAAATCATCAATAAACACTTTGATTTTTTAGGAGCTATGATTTCAGCCTTAACAGCGAGTTTATAGGAAACAAAATATTTTATGTCATCGTTGCATAACGCTTCCTTTTATGCGCGCTTGCAAATGTATTTGATAGTTGTGTCATCAAAGTAATAATTAATTCTCATAAAGGTGTAAGAAGAAATAGGTGCACCACGGGTAAAATGTAAAGCGCATACAGAGGTTATTAGGACAGGATACTGCACTTCACAAAACAAATCTTCCAATACACAAAAAGCTTGTATGAAAGCTACGTTCAGGGGGTTTTCGTTTGGTACACGCAAACATGGCTAACTTACCGGAGTCTTCTATGTCTGATGACATCTGAGATTTTTGGTATATCCGGCAGTAATTTCATTTAATATTTATTGAATGTTGGTTGAAACACATTATAGAGCAAACAAATCAAAACAAATCATTAGTCAAAATCAAGTCATGCATGCAATTCACGAAGGTGGTAATTGTGAGAATGTGCAATGTAATGGCATAATAAAACGAACAAAACATGTTTGGAAAGGAGTAAATGTGAAGTTGTAAACTTACAAATAATAATGTTCGTGGGCATATAATCCGTTCGTGTTTTGGGCTGGTTAACATGTACGACCCCACAAAGAATCTGTAACACAACAAGTATAATATATTATATAACCCTGGCGGGATTGTTTCGTGCAAGCAGTTGCATAGGCTATTGTTACGCCATGCGCCAGACGCGGGTAGTGTAGCTTGAGCCAAACCCAGTCGCAGTTTGCTAGGGATCATGGACGTGTCCACAAAGATATAGGGCCTACGTACAGTTCTCTCGGCTCCGTATTACGAGTATCAATATACACGTAGGAGTGTTGTGTCGTATAATGTTAAATTGTGTTTTCAGACTACTTACATCTAGCATGCATTTTAACGTTTGACTTTAGATAACGTGATAGTTATTAGTTAAAATAAAAATAAATACTTAGCTAAAACAAGTTTCTCCGATTCCTTGTCTGTACAAATTCAGACAAGTATCTATAGGGTGACTGATTATTACATGCGGTTTAATACGTATAAAATTAGAACAGCAAACGCAACTTAGTAATGTAGCGTTCGTTGCTCGACTATGTTGCAGTCGCAACTAGCACGCTGTCTGTTTATGCCCCTATCTCTCTCTATAAAAATTATGTCTGTTTTTCTCCCTGTCTCCACTTCTTCAACTCTCCCTCTCTCACCGAATCTCTCTCTCTCTCTCTCTCTCTCTCTCTCTCTCTCTCTCTCTCTCTCCATCCTTTATGTTTGTCTGTTGGAATATCAGTCAATACGTCTGTTAGACAGTACGTCAGTTCGCCTGTGTGTCGATCTGCATGCCTGTCTGTCTGCCTGTATGGCTGCCTGCCGGCCTGCCGGCCTGCCTCCTTCTCTGCTTGTATGTTTATCTGATTGTTTGCTTCTATGCCTGTCTGTTTGTCTGCCTGTGTGTCTGTCTGCCTGTCTGCGTGTCTGTCTGTCAGTCTGCCTGCCTGCCTGTCTGCCCCTGCACCCTTCTCTGCTTGTATGTTTATCTGATTGTTTACCTCTATGCTGTCTGTATGTCTGTGTGTCTGTCTGTGTATCTGTCTGTCAGTCTGCCTATCTGCCTGTCTGTCTGACTGTCTGTCTGCATGTATGTTTCTCTGTCTGTCTGTCTGTCTGGTTGTATGATTCTCTGACTGTTTACCTCTATGCCTGTCTGCTTGTTTGCCCGTCCGCCTGCCTGCCAGTCTACCCGTCTGTCTGCCTGTCTGCCTGCCTGCCTGCCAGCCTGCCCGCCCACCCGCCCTGTCTGTATGTATGCATGTTTGTCTGTCTGCTTGTATGTTTCTCTGTTTGTCTGTCTGTCTTGACTGTCTATATGCCTGCCTGTATGTCTATATGTCTGTATATGTTACCTGCCTGCTTGCCTGCTGATTGTATGTTTATCTGCCCATCTCTGCCTCAGTCTTTGCCCCTGTCTGTGTCTCTGCCTCTCTGTATCTCTTTTATCTCCTATCTGCCTATCTACCTCGAAGTTTGTCTGTCTGTCTGTTTGTCCGCTTGCCTGCTGCTGTATATTTATTTGCCCATCTCTGCCTCAGTCTATGCCTCTCTCCCTCTCTCTCTCCCTCCCCCTCTTCCCCTGCCCCTCCCCCTCCCCCTTGACGCTCGATATGGTGCTTCGTGTAGCAGATGATTTAAACTGTGGAACAGGCTATAGGACATGAAAACAAATGCCAGAAAAGACAGCATCAAGGAGTAGCCATTTCTAGACTACTGCAACATCGTCACCCGAAGGAAGGTAGGGACTTTGGATGTTTAGAACGGCAAATAGTTGTAGACTGTTGTATATATTGCTTTTGGGACTGGGTAAAATAACCTGACTAGCGAGGTGACCATATTAGTGGGACTAATTTCTTATATTTTATACTGTATATGGAACTAATTTGGGACTGTCCTAGGGTGACCTTAATTGTAATGTGGCTATAGTAATGATGTGACCGTTAACCGAGGTTCAACTCTAACTATTTATGACATGTGTGGATGTAGGTTCTAATTTGTTTAGGCTATATTTTACCATTGTAACTGCCGACCACCAACATTGTGTACACCGTTTCGACAGAGGTGTATGTCGAAATCTGGTGTCTGTTTAAATAATAATGTACTTCCAACCTAACTGAAGTCCTGAGATGTTGTCCAGTTAGGCAAACAATTATTGCATGAATATCCCCTTCCTAGTTATTACCGAAGTTGGTGTCTAACAGTATGCTTAGAATTACTTATTTGTTGTCTCCAGACCTACTCTGGTCCTATTTCTATATTTGACTACAGAGGCATGTTTATTGTGCTTAGCTCTCCTGCTGACATCAACAAGTGTTTTGGCTCTCTCTCTCAGGAGGGCACTTTTCACTTCTAGGGAGGAGATGGCAATGCAGGTTCTTTCATAAGTCACCTGCACAATGTAACATTGTTCTACTCCCTCAGCAGATAACACAAAGGGTGGTCTGATAAGATTGCCTTAAGTATGCCTCTCCTGGGGATATAGAAAGTTGACTGATATGCACAGTGGACAGGGCCACATGCCACACGCATGCACACACACACATACACACACACATACATGGTGTCGTTTCAGAAGCTATGGTTGTGTAGTGTTGGGATTATGAAAGCTATCCACCGGCTAGTTTGAAGAAGACAGAGAGTTGACAGGCATTTATACAGTACTCGCGGCCAGTCACACAGGGTCACACTGAATGGGGTGATGACGAACAAGGGTGAGCGCTGTTTTGTGGACTTAACCGTCTAAAAGTGCATCACTAGTAACAATATATTTGTGACTGAGTGCTGTTAGAGTATTGTGTTGTAAATGCAGACATACTATGTCATTTGATTGTTTAAGAACTGTTGAACTGTGTTGTTTATGACAAGTGTTTCAGTGTTGTGTGTGGCAGGTTCGATCCCTGCTAGTGTTCGGTAACCATACACTACTGGTTGTGCACAAACACTTATTCCATTCAATAACTTCAGCCGTTTACAATAACCACATCTAAGCTAAGTTAATTCCACTTAAACAGCTATTTGAAATAGCACAGCAAATTAGCATGCCACATAAAACATGGTAATGGCAGCTAGGTAGGAGGTAACTTCAGAAGGCTAAGCAATGATTCAGTCGTGGAAACAAGGGTGGAAGACAAATAACCTTATCTACAAGTATGTCGCTGGATGTACCCAGGATTTGTTTTTAGTTTTTGAGTTATTGCCATTTGCACATTGCGAATACTTAATCCTGTAATGTACACACGGCAGAAGATATAATGCAAGGTTGAGCATACTTGATTTTTCAAACGACAATAACTCAAAAAGTTAATACAATTCCTGTGTGCATACAGGGACAAACTTGTAGATAAGAATATTATCTTCATGGTGATATAAAAATTGCACGATTGTAATTTCATGTACAGTCTGAAACAACAGGCCGCACTGCTGCGTGCTAAAGGATTGGGCACGCTCAGTGGCCTTGCCTGTGGTGACGTCAGCAACATCTGACGGGTTGTCAGACCTGGATGAAGACAGAACAAGCCGCAGCCACGCCGTAGCAGAATGTAGCAAGGAAGGTTCTACTGTACAAAAATTGCAAGTAACATTGAAAACACTAGAGAAATTATAATTAAATAAAAAGTTTGAAGAACCGACGTCGTGAATCTCAAGTATGCTGTCTATAGCATACCCATGTGTTTGGAATTTTAGATGATAGTTACTTAAATTAAGTGACAAAGTGTAATTGCTATATGACTATGTCTGTTGATGCAGTGATGCTGCCTTCTCTTGACATTAACCACTATTCCTAAGGAATCAGACAGGTCGTTTTAAATTTCAAAATTTTGAAAATGTTCTGCAATACATCTACCTTTGTCGTATAGTTATTGTATTATTATTTCTTTTAATTATCTCTACTTTAGGTTATCTTGTGATGGAAACCACCATAGAGCACTCGGTGTATATGGGGCAATATGCATTTGTTTAGCACATTATTGTAAACCTAACTATTGAATGAATAAGAGACTGAAAATAAGCTTTTGAACCTCAGATGAACACATGTCAGATATGAATGACTAAACCCACCAACATACAACATGTTCATGACAGCAGCATTGTCCGTTTCAGAAATGTACAAGCGAGGAATAAAATCAAGCAATCAATGGGTTCGTGATGATGATCGCAGGACCAAAGTGAACAAACACACATATGCAGTTTGGCAGTTTATTCAGACGACATAAAACTTTCCATGTACATTCCACCTAGAGTTGAGTCTTCACAGCTGCTGCTCACCGACTTGTAGGAACTGCTAGCTGGTCACATGACCCAACAACAAGGAACACAATCTCTCAAAATATCATGCTTTGATATCATCTGACAACTCTAGATAAGAACATTGTTTTTCTGTGCTGGTAATGCAGTTGCTTTACACGGACAACACAGATGCAAATAAACAAACTTACTGATATGCCACGGCTTACAGATTTCCCAAATATAATAAACAGTTTTTGAATGTTGGTAGGAATATGGTTGCATCTGGTTTTAATATGGATTTACTTTATATTTTAATTAGTAATAATGAATGTCTATTCTTGTAGTCATCACAAAAGTATCAACCCAAATAACAAAATTAGATGTTAGCTATAGTGGTCGAAAAGCTAACAACTGTTGATGCTAAATAGATTTCCAACAAGTTTAGTTTGATGTGTTATTTTCTGTAGTTTCATAGAAGCCGACATTTGATTGGCAGGAATGCTATTGACTGGTTACCTAGATATAAACATGTTACGGATTTATAGTTTCAAGTCAACAATAAAGGAACTCTTACCAAGAAAATGTGGCAAGTCTGTTTAAAATAAGTGGCTCCTATCAGCTATATGTAAACAATTGTGAAACACTCACAAACATGTCCTGATAACATAACAACAAACATATTATTACTGTCTATACCGAATCATTTGTAAATAAAACATACTATACCAAATCATTTGTAAATAAGCATTTCAGTGTTAAAAATAACAGGACAGAAAAAATTAGCATTTTTTTTATTGAATATCAAAAAATCAATGTCCTTAATCTAAATTTTACATTTGCTGGTTAATATTAATTACGTACATATCACAGTGAAACAGTTCTGTTGGGAGTGTGCCAACAGCCACGCTGCATTAACAGACAACGGCAGGAAACAACGAAATGATGGCATCATGATAAGGAGCCACCGTTAACATTAATGTCATCTTGCATCTATAAAGCGTACAAGTGCAGACGTAGAACACAACAGCATTGCTGACATGCAGTACAACTGTGTGTTACGTGCCTGCAGTGAGATCTAGGGTGTCATTTGAGTGAGGTCGCTTGTCAGTATCTGTCGTCGTCTTGCTTTCCCATTCCACCTGATGTGTTCATTACAGCAGCAGCAGGCTGACAGAGAACATGATATGCGATGCTATCGCAGTATTCACTTTTACCCAGAATCCACCATGCAGGAACCCAGAGGCTGAATTCAAGTTATCGGCATTGCATTTGTTGGTGATAAAGCATCGTTTGCATTCCTACAAAGTGAACGAATCAGTATAAGTTTAATATGAAAAACAAATATGTACACATGCAATACTGGGTGGGAGGAAATGCAGGAGTGAAAAGAGAGCTTTAGGAGGACGCTAATGAGGAGTCAGTGAACATTGGCTAGACACATGGAACGAATGGAAGGGAACGGTCAACGGAGAGAGTAGATGATAGGAGAAGAGGAAGATGGGAGGACCGTGTGAAGACAGACTTGGTTGGATTGGGAGGAAGTGGAGATCAAGGGACTGGGGAGTGGAGATGGGTGGTGGAGACGTTAGCAGTGTAACAAGTAAAACTAAATAATTGAGGACCCATATCGATGCCAGCCTCATCCCGGCTTTTAGGGACAGAGGTAGAGCAACAATACAGAATAACAGTACATGTGATAATGGGAATATTCTGTTACCCAGTTGCATTAGCAACATGACACTAGTCTGTAATTCCGGCGTTTTTTGATTGATGTGTCTAAGTTGTCAAGTTTTAACCGAGATGCTGGAATTTAAAAACTGGTCTGTTTAAATATGCTATATAGTTGTTTTATCACCTAAGGTTACAACAACATACTTCAATGCACTTATGTGCAATATTTCCTATATATCCTATCAACTACCTAACACACACTACTGCAAATGTCACCTCTGAACACACTGCAAACAACCAACAGGCAGGACTCTGAACAGGATCAACAACCACAAAACATCTGATCTCAGTTCCATAATTTGTTGTAACATCAATGGGCTACTACTAGTGAACTGGATATCCAGGAAGTAGATTGACAAATTACTGCTTCTGATTAGTGCTGTTAGATACTGTTAGGGGATGTGAACATATTGTTATATGTGTAAACCATCTGGATAGGTTATCATGAGAGAAAAGCAAGATGCGTGTACAATAAATCATGCTTTGTGAAATAACTAATGTCAACACATTAAACAGAATTAATGTACAACCAACGGGTGACAGTTATAGGCAAAGCAATGTTCTTACTCTTGCACATCTTGCTTTTGTCTTTGATGTAGTTTGATTGAAAGATGTCACATGTGATGACGCCTCCTGACTGTGAACACTTGTCGCACTTGGCCGGGCAAACTGGCCAGATAAAGCATTACCATATGATTATTACAACTTCTGAAACTCTGTGCACATGAGTAACACAAATGACTTTCACAATGTAACATGAGCAATATGAATGACTTCCACAATGTAACATGAGTAACACAAATGATTTCCACAGAGTAACATGAATGACTTGCCATAAGAGGGAGATGGGTCTTATGTTCTAAAAGGATGGGGATAACCAAGACAGCCGTGAGATGGAACCCCAAGGGAAACAAAAAGAGAAAGAGCCAAAAAACCTGAAGATCTGTGAAGGAGGAAGTCTGAGATGTCTCGTCTCTGCCTTAATTATGCGACAGTAGGCACAAAGTAAATTAAATAAGTATGTCATTTTACTACTTGATTCTGTTGACATGATTGTGATATCTACATGAGCACACTGACCGATTTGTAATCTACTAGATTAAGAATGTTACTATGTAAGTGGTATTACTGTTTGTAACATATACATGTGTAAACAGTGCACGTATAGTATTTATATTTTCCCAATTAGATTAGCCGGAATATTAAAAAATCACAACTTTATTTAATCTTGGAAATGTTCAAATTCCTTTAAATAGTATCTTTGTCACAACAAACACATTAAATGTAAGCCAGGTTCCACACGATGTTGTTTAGTGCAAACATGCTCTAAAGATAGGGAATGAAGTGACGATAGTAAAGGAATATTGTAGAATATATATATATGTAAGAAAGTATTCAATCCGAAAGCATATAAATTAAAGGAACACATTATCTGCTGGTTGTGTAAATGCTGGCTGTGTGAACAGGTTTCCATACTAAACTGAGAAATATCTCAGAAGGGTAAGTTACACATAGAAATGTTGGTTTCTCGTTAAGTTACAGGTTTCATAGTTCACTTGCAATCTGATGTTTTAGTTCTATCTCTTATTTACGTGTTAGCTTTTATTTATCTATTACATTGGGTCGCGACACAGTCTAAACAGTATAATATTTGTCAATGTTATTCTATTTATGTGCGTGCATGTGTGCATGCCTGTGTGTGTAGTATTAATATGAGAATGCATTTGTAGTATCTTAACTACAATCATACCTACATAAATTTGAATATACTTGACTGATACAGCTTCATGGATGATGTTTGCGAGGCAGCGTCGTGTCTAAGATGACAACATTCTCTTGTTAAGCATCTATCACTTGTCTGCTGTTTATATTTGGTTCAAGATTCCACTGCGAAAAGTGCTTAGTTAACTATAACTATAACACAATGGGTTGAAATACCGACTACTTTTACGTTATAGGCATTATGGATTAAGCATAAGTAAAATTATATTAAAATATATATAGGGTATGCATGAAAAGGACAGTAAACAATTAATCGAATGTTAAATAAAAAAATATTAAATAAATATACTTGTGTCTTGCATACAAAGTACAGATAAACAAATAAAATATTCACACATTATGCATTAAAAGTGTACAGTTGATTAATCCAACAGTTATTCATAAGGTAAAATATTTATTATACATATAGTACACAAAATTAATTTATCAGCTAAGAATTAACACGTTGTTCTGCCTACATGTATCGCATTCTCCTGTGCATTTTCCAGAATCGGCACTGGACCACACATAGCCAACTTTGCAGTCGCCTTCAGGGCAGTAGGTTGTTGAGCCATCAGTAGTTTTGATCATCGTCATTAGGCAACCAGCAGCCGCAGCTACAAGCAAACCCGCAGTCGTCACATGACACACAGTAACACAGAAATGTGCAGTCACCAAACATGACGCAATGTCGTAACTAAGTGTTACATATTATTGACAGTCTTCAGACTGACCTCTTGAATTAACGTAACTTGAAATGTCAATGAATCATAACACACAGAAACTACTAATGTACTAATGACACATGCCTTGCAACTGAACCAGAGGGATAAGAACAACTGGTGGTTCTATACTTTACATGGAGCAGAGAAATAAATAACTACTAATGTACTAATGACACATGCCTTGCAATTGAACCAGAGAGGGATAAGAACAACTGGTGGTTCAATACTTTACATGGAGCAAAGAGAAATAAATAACTACTAATGTACTAATGACACACGCCTTGCAACTGAACCAGAGAGGGATAAGAACAACTGGTGGTTCTATAGTTTACATGGAGCAAAGAGAAATAAATAACTACTAATGTACTAATGACACATGCCTTGCAAATGAACCAGAGAGGGATAAGAACAACTGGTGGTTCAATACTTTACATGGCGCAGAGAAATAAATAACTACTAATGTACTAATGACACATGCCTTGCAACTGAACCAGAGAGGGATAAGAACAACTGGTGGTTCTATACTTTACATGGAGCAAAGAGAAATAAATAAGGAAGCCCACTAAAAGCACCAACAAATATATTCCAACACGAGCACCACAAGGTGGGCTGAAACAAAATGAAGGATTGCTGAACCAAATAGGGTGACAAATAACTACACAATGAATGAACGCATGGATCACTCCATTTTTGGTTCGTTACGAATGTTAGTTGTAATCTTCACTATCGAGTTACCTGGTTAAGATACTCACTTGCACAAGAAGCGTCTGATTTCATCTGGATGCCCTTGCAGTCTGTTTCTGTAGATGATACAACAAATGCGTGTTCACACAATGTAAACGGCAGACAACTTATGTTTATGTAAAACAGGGCAACTTGTAAGATATAAAGAAAATCACTAAACCTAAAGTCACACTTCTTGACACTGCAAATATTACAATGTACTATTGAACATTCAAACTACTACCAAACAAATTTAGTTTATGGATGTCACAAAAATGATTAGATGTAAGTTATTGTGCCATACAAAACACCAATGATTAAAAACCGAAATGTTTCATGTAGAACATTTCAGTATTAACACTCTTACGTTCCACTTGCAGTATTCAAATTTAGTTCAAGCAGATTACATAAACTGAAACATTATTCAAGTAATGCAATTGCAATGTAATTATGACTGCTGACTGAGAACGTATCAGAACAAAGTATGTGAAGAATGGTTCATGTGCCATCTGGTGGCTAAGGATAGTCTTTTTTACCAAGTATCTGTCCCAGTGTAATAACTCTAAAACAACTATAGTATTCAACTATAATACCTATTACAATATGATGGCAGTGCTAGTGAGGAAATTTAGATTTTTCTCAGGGTACAATTTTCTTATAATCTGACAAAACGTTAACTTGGTCACCAGTGGGAAAGTCAACTGTGCTCTGTGCCCTACATCGATCTATTGAGTTGAGACACGTGTCGAGTGAAGGTTCCTTTGAATATTTGTTTAAAAAAAAATTATTGTATTGCAACAACTGATTGCCAGAACCTCAGTCTTATATTATAAGATTTAAATTTATTCTCAATATCTACATACTGCTGACATTACTTTATGTAATATTTGTGATATGAACCTGTTCATTTTTAAGCTGCTACAAACCAGCATTATCACTCAAAAAGGGCAAAATGTTCAATTTGAAAGTGTTACAACACTTGTTTAATGTGTCTTTAGGAGCTAACAACACAATTCCAGTAGTTTATTTACAAGGTTGTCCATCTACATTTACGTTATGACCCTAGATATATGTAGGTATTATATTTGGAGGCAAACTTTTTACAGCATTCCACGTCTGTTCAACCCACTTGGCCTGTGGCGTGTGTATGGGTGGACACCAAATTGTCAGTACCTTCACTGTAAAATGAACCAAACAAACACAGAGCTAGCGGTATTTGTGAATTTTTAATACTGTACTTTCAGAGGTTTCAAATATAATATTTTATTTAGAACACAGCCGTGTATACAACAGGAAACTAAGCTGCCTGCAGGCAATATTGCACAGAGACAAGCAGAATGTCATTGTTCTTAGAAGGTGGCCCAGTAACACACCGAGTTGCACTAAAACGCTGCATTCAAACAGTGTAGTTTGATCTCTCTGCAATATTTCTGTGGTAGATGGTCTTGGTAATGAGATTACAACATCATTTGACGTCACTGCGAGTGCCAACGTAATAACTGATGAAGACTGTAAACCACAACTGTCCATTGCTTTCTCAGCTAGCCACTTATCCAGGAGCACACCAGAGTCTGTGGCAAGTACAACCAAATTCGTCTTTCTTCAGATGCTTAAGTCCTGGGAAAACATAATTAAACAAGACTGTGTTCAGACATTCACTTTTAAGTTCATCAACGACATCAAATTGTGCGTCAACAGTTTTGAGGAAAATAAATGGAGCAGATAAGGTCGATTGGGTTTGTATGTTGCATGCAACCTGTAAAGTGACTTGTTTTTATTGCGACACTGACACAGATACAGCCGTAAGTGTAGGGAAACATCAGTTTCAATTTGCGACACAATGACTCTGTCTTTTGGATGGTCTACATGAAAAGTATTCTTATTGATATCATCTATGTCAACTGTCTGCGTGACATCAGTGCTGTAACAACCATAACAGTGAGCACTGTCACCCTGTCACCACAGTCAGTGTCACCCTGTCATCACTGTTGGTGTCACCCTGTCACCACCACAGTCGGTGTAACACTGTCATCACTGTTGATGTCATCCTGTTATCACTGTTGGTGTTACACTGTCACCAATGTCAGTGTCACCCTGTCACCACTCTCAGTGTCACCTGGTCACCTCCATTTTATCAGTTTGTCACCATTGACAGTGTCATGTACCCTGTCATCACAGCCAGTGTCACACTGTAACCACAGCCAGTGTCACCCTAAAACCACAGCCAGTATTACCCTGACTGTAGTGATGTGACCACTGACAGTATGGTGATGTGACCACTGACAGTGTGGTGATGTGACCACTGACAGTGGTGATGTGACCACATACAGTGTGGTGATATGACCACTGACTGTGGTGATGTGACAACTTACAATGTAATGATGTGACCACAGACAGTGTGGTGATGTGACCACTGACAGTGTAGTGATGTGACCACTGACAGTGTTGTGATTGACCACTGACAGTGTGGTGATGTGACAACTGACAATGTAGTGATGTGACCACAGACAGTGTGGTGATGTGACCACTGACAGTGTGTTGATGTGACCACTGACAGTGTAGTGATGTGACCACTGACAGTGTGACGATATGACCAATGGGTGTGGTGATGTGACAATTGACAGTGTAGTGATGTGACCACTGCCAGTGTGTTGATGTGACCACTGACAGTGTGATGATGACCATTAAGTGTGTTAATGTGACCACTGATAGTGTAGTGATGTGATCACTGACAGTGTTGATGTGACCACTGATAGTGTAGTGATGTGACCACCGAGTGTAGTGATGTGACCACTGACTGTAGTGATGTGACCACTGACAGTGTGTAATGTGACCACTGAAGGTTTTGCATAATTTAAATGACTAAACATGACATAATTTGACAACTACAAAGATGGTGATATAATGACCAATTTACTTGAGAACTGACCTGTGTTACCCTGATATTGCCCCCAAAGAAGAGCAGGGGTAGGATGATACCATCGTGGTGTCATTCAGGAAGATCTAAAAACAAACAGTACAGTGCACTTCACACTGACGATGCACATATACACAGGCCATATACATGCACATACACAGGCCATGTACATACACAGGCCATATACAAGCACATACATCACAGTTAGAACAAATCAGTAACTAATTTCAGATGATCATATTCAAAAAATTTGTTACTTCCAATCACACACATAGAAAGATGCGTAGACAAGAATATAAAATTCCATAATGTTACTGCTTTCCAACGAGCATACAGTGTCATATGGTAACCGTGTTGACCATGACATGACCTTGACCCTCACCTTGGAGGTCATCATCTTGAGGTGGTAGACGAGCCAGCAAGAGTTGATCTGCATCGCGCTCCAGTTGACTGACTGTGGATGAAGCAAGATTCACCTCCCTGTCTTTGTTGACAGCAACGAGTCAGTGAAACCACAGATGCAACTAGATACACGGCACCCTGCTAACTAGCAGCAGCTGTCAAGTTCCAAAGTAGTTCCATTACATCAGACTTACTCTCTCTCACACTTAAACTCACTCAGACTTACTCTCTCTCAGACTTACCTTCTCACAGACTCACCCTCTCACAGACCTACCCTCCCACAGCTTACTCTCTCACAGACTTCCTCTCTCACAGATTTCTTCACATTGTAAATGTTTGCTACATTAGGGTAGGGTCCAGAACAGATGATTGCCCTCACCAGCTGTTTGTTGTCTGTGACAAATAAACACATCTGTACAGCACAGTACACATACAACATGTCTGTACAGCACTATCCACACACAACACATGTCTGTACAGCACAGTACACACACACACAACACATGTCTGCACAGCTCAGTACACATACAACACATGTCTGTACAGCACTATCCACACACAACACATGTCTGTACAGCACAGTACACACACACACAACACATGTCTGCACAGCTCAGTACACATACAACACGTCTGTACAGCTCAGTACACACACAACACATGTCTGTACAGCACAGTACACACACAACACATGCCTGTACAGCACAGTACGCACACAACACATGTCTGTACAGCACAGTACATACACAACACATGTCTGTATCGCACAGTACACACACAACACATGTCTTACAGCATAGTACACACACAACACATGTCTGTACAGCACAGTACACACAAACAACACATGTATGTACAGCACAGTACACATACAACATGTCTGTACAGCACAGTACACATACAACACGTCTGTACAGCACAGTACACACACACACACACACAACACATGTACAGCACAGTACACATACATGTCTGTACAGCACAGTACACACACGTCTGTTCAGCACAGTACACACACAACACATGTCTGTACAACACAGTACACACACAACACATGTCTGTACAGCACAGTACACACACAACACATGTCTGTATAGCACAGTACACACACAACATGTCTTACAGGATAGTACACACACAACACGTCTTACAGCACAGTACACACACAACACATGTCTGTACAGCACAGTACACACACAACACATGTCTGTACAGCACAGTACACACACAACACATGTCTGTACAACACAGTACACACACAACACATGTCTGTACAGCACAATACACATACAACACATGTTTGTACAGCACAGTACACATACAACACATGTCTGTACAGCACAGTACACACACAACACATGTATGTACAGCACAGTACACACAACACATGTCTGTAAAGCACAGTACACACACACAACACATGTCTGTACAGCACAGTTCACACACAACACATGTTTGTACAGCACAGTACACACACAACACATGTCTGCACAACACAGTACACATAAGACACATACACCACAGTACACATACAACACATGTCTGTACAGCACAATACACATACAATGTCTGTACAACACAGTACACACGCAACACATGTATGTCAGAAGGCTAAGCAATGACTGTCCTAGAAACAAGGGTGGAAGACAAACAACCCAAGTGGGATACAAATTTAGGAATTTGTACAGAGTACTTTTAATTCACAGAGAAAACACATCAACAAGGGAGTATTTCAACCTTCACCCCCAACATCACCCAGTTGTATATATATATCATAGCACACCAACATGTGATGCAAATGTTGTCTATGTGCTATGTAGTAAACAGGGGCTAGAGGAAAGGAGCCAACTTGCAAGGTTTCTAGAGACATCAGTAGGCGACCACATGCTATTGTTCTACAACTAAAACTGTACTCTAGTACGAGCGGCTATACTGCCGATACATATATTTTCCGAGGTGTTTGCCAAGGATGGGTGCTGCTGTAACGCAATAGTTAATTATGCCAATTTTAAATGTAGTGTTTGCAAAACTTTGGATAATACCGTACTGTTTTTACCAGGTATTTTTATTTTTTTGTGTAATTTTAACTGACATGCTTCATACAGTATAGACGTTAATCAGTAATGTATTTTTCAGGATTTTGACAGAAATTAATCGTGCATATTACAAGGTATATTATGTCCTGGTGTTATGGTTTCTAGAATATCAGGGTTCCACAATATCATATGAACACTTGCCATAACAAGATAACATTTTTGTAACAAATTTATTGACACATCTGTGACCATGTACACACATGCTGAATAATACTAGACATTGATAATCAGTATGACAACAATATTTTCAGACAAACATGTCTATTAAAACAGGCAATTCTCTTTTTCTTTGTCCCATGATCAGAGGTAATGAGCGAGTAGTGTTTTTGTTTTCACTTATTTGGATTTATTTTAAGGTATGAATTGGCTTGCTCTTTGCTTAACTAACGTAATGCCAGTTCTTGATGTGTTGATCATAAAGGTGTATTATATTCAACTATACATAGTTAGTAACGTCTGTACTGTTATTGCGACCTTGACTTTTTAAATAAGTCTGAAGAGACAGTGTTAATGAATGTCAAATATTTCAAAGACGTTCAAGTTAGGGAATAACAAAATAATTGTCTTCTTGTGTTCCTTTATATAAAAATATATAATACACAAGTTACTATTGATAGTATACACACTTGAATCATGTGAAGTTTGCTTATTACCCCAATATTAATAAAAACCCAACATTACCCAGCTAAATGTAGATCTACACACCATAAACTGTGTTCATCTTGGAACCAATGAGCATCCAGTTTACACCAGGTCAGATATCCACAGCTAGATGAGCATGTCGATAAATCTTTAAATAATTTACTACAAAAACCTAACATTTTCATTATAACATACTGGCATCTAAAATATAAGGCAACAATGTTGTATTTTGAACATAGATATCATTAAACCACACATGGTTCATCCAACTCTGCAAAACTACAAAAGTTGGCACGGGACATGTGAAATGTTGCACATTTTAATGAAACGCATCACAAGATTCCTTTCCTCTATAAATCAATTTCTGTGTGGAAAATATTCAGTAAGTATTTAGCATATTTGGCATTTGTGCTCAATAAATACTTTGTATCTGACCATGACTTCTGTTGGCATGATCTAGTGGTATGATTGCACATAATTACCTTCTCTCCATCATATTAACATCTCTTTGTGAATCTGCCCTTCAACATTCAAGGACATTTTACTACAAGAAAATGTTAACAAATAAAGTAAAATGACAAAGAATTCATATCTACAGGCTAGTGGTACAAATCATTGAGACAATAGTTAACCTCCTATTTCGCATATACCTAATGTAGCTACACACAAGTTTACAGTGTCTAGATTCTGTTGGCAACATTGAAATTACATCGTTTGTTTTCCTTTGGTTGACTTGTCTCCGCTGCCTAAGTCAATAACTACTCTTCAGCATTTCCTATTACAGCATCAGGCCCAGCAGAACCAACCAACCAATACTCCAACATCTCCCCTCCTGCTGCATAGGCATCAACCTTCATGACATTTTCTTTGTCATTTTTCACGATTTCCGATACTTCTATAATTTCATCAGTGATATAATAGATTGTTTATCATACACCTTTTCCAGCCAGATGACAACAAAACTGTACTTTTGTTTCAAATCAAGTATCAACTTTAAATAATAATATTATAAGTAAACTTTCTTGTTCTTGTTTTACTTGTTCTGTTAATAAGTTTCAAATCAAGTATCAACCAGCTGAGATATCTAATTTTAATTGGTTACATTTCTGTTAATAAAAGTAATAAAGCTGACAAAATAATACATTTTGTTTAAGAAAGAACTGTCTACAACACTGTCCCCAAAACCTAAAGAAACAAGAATAATACAGAGATATATATACAGTGTAGGCACAGCCCAAAGATACACTGTAGCAACTGGACGGCCACATCAATGAGGGGTGTCAGGGTGTCACGTCTACGGCAGTTCACGTCGAGCAGGGCAAGACATTGACACCCTGACAGCGTCCCGTGATGAGGTCAATGGGTCCCTTGCCCTGGATGTACAGGTTGCTGACACAACCCTCCAGCATCTTCTTGTGCTGACCAAATGTCATGCCATCCAGGTTAGGCATGCCGCCTGAAGCATAACAACCACTGTCAACCCTCTGGCAACACGCTTCAGTTACCCTATTCATCACGTATGTGATCTGTTGCCTAGCAAAACCTCAGCCAAGTCATCAGAAAACATGTGGTGGGTTTGGATATTCTGTTGAATATCTTGTTGAAATTCTGGTCACAAAAGTGTTTCTTTAAGGCAAAAACATAAGGCAAAGTTTTTAAAATGACAACTGTATGCAGAAATGATTGATTTATGAGATGTCATGCAGCAATAGTAATGTAATTCACATATATATATAACCATTAACAACACTGTTGACAAGGCAAAGCTTGACGGAGGTTATGTGCAAAATTGAATTGTGATGTAAGCAAAACCGCGACATAGTGAATACATCAATTATTACACAAACTAAACAAAATACTGGTCCACCAGAAGGGATAACTTGGTAATTTGTATATACCTATTGCCGTGTGTGTTGAGTAGGAGATATGTGTAAGACTTACCAATATACATGTTGCTGTGTGTGGTCAGTATGAGATATGTGTAAGACGTGTGTGTTCAGTATGAGATATGTATAAGACTTACCAATATACATGTTGCTGTGTGTTCAGTATGAGATATGTGTAAGACTTACCAATATACATGTTGCCGTGTGTGGTCAGTATGAGATATGTGCAAGACTTACCAATATACATGTTGCTGTGTGTGGTCAGTATGAGATATGTATAAGACTTACCAATATACATATTGCGGTGTGTTCAGTATGAGATATGTGCGAGACTTACCAATATACATGTTGCCGTGTGTGGTCAGTGTGAGATATGTGTAAGACGTGTGTGGTCAGTATGAGATATGTGTAAGACTTATCAATATACATGTTGCCGTATGTGTTCAGTATAAGATATGTGTAAGACTTACCAATATACATGTTGCCGTGTGTGTTCAGTATGAGATATGTGTAAGACTTACCAATATACATGTTGCTGTGTGTGTTCAGTATGAGATATGTATAAGACACCAATATACATGTTGCCGTGTGTGTTCAGCATGGATAATAGTCCTCCAGATTATCCCTCTACAAAGCTGAATCCGTCGATCTCAAGAGTTCCTTTCCTCAGTTCTGAAGTCAACAACATCGTCCATATTAATGTACTCATACCACAGCTAATATTACAAATACCTGGGTTTTATTTTTAAACGGAAAAAATTGCTTAAAATTTATATTGGTTAGTGTGATCAATAATTAGCTATTAATATGATGTAAAATCAGTATGTGTAAATGTTGGGAATTTTGCATCACCATTTTCTAACTGGAGTCTTCAGTTGCAAAATATTCGACACAATGTCTTCAGTTGCCACCATTCTGGAGTCTTCAGAAAGTTGCCACCATTTTGCACATAACAGATATTTAAACCTATTTTGTTTGATTAAAGTTACACATCACTGGAATCGAAATGTGGGAAAACAGAATAAATGATGAGAAGTAATAATACTGACAATAGCGTAACAATTTTTTTCACTTATACTCAAATCAGTCAACTGTCTAAGAAGTTTTCTTTATTCACTGACAAGTAACCTATCCATCACGAGACCTGTTGCCTAGCAAAACCTCCTTATACATACTGCTTAAACATACATCCACACAAGGGATATGCCTAGGATAACTGCAGACCTGTAAACTAAATACATACCTGTGTATTGCGCTGAACAGTTACACCTATATTCTGTGCTGCTCATTTCAATACACTGTCCATCAATAGTGCAGGGTCGCTTGACACAGGGCGTCACGTCACCACAGTCGACAGTGTTACTGCTGGCAATCGTGTCATCCACCACGTTAAGTGTGTGACCCTTCAGAATCACCTACAGCAAGACAACTCTCATAGCAAGGAAATGTTTACAGCAGTTCCTCGTGACAATTTAATGTTTACAGCACATCATTTGTGGCAATGTAATGTTTATATCACCATCCTCATAGCAATGTATTGTTTACAACAAACCCATAATAACAATGTAATGTTTACAGCAAAGCCTTCATGGTAATGTAATGTTTACACCCCTCACAGCAATGCACTGTTCACATCACCCCTTGTGGTAATGTGATGTTTACATCACCCGTTTGTGGCAATGTAATGTTTACAGCATACCCATCATGACAATGTAATGTTTACAGCACACCATATATATATATATGACAATGTCATGTTTACAGCACACCACAACCCCCTGTAGCAATGTAAGAAGGTTGATAAAAATGATACCTATCTATCAACAATCAATCTGTTAATATTAGACTGTACAGTGTTAACATGTCGATGTGGCTATCAGTCTGCAACTACAACAGTTTTACATGTATGGACAGAACAAGATGATCTTGACAGGTTGATCAAATGGTCTGAAAAGTGACAAATGCTGTTCAATTTTGGGAAATGTAAATACCTCCACACAGGACATGGGAACGAAGAGGTAGAATATACAACGGGGGATACTGTACTAAATACTACTGTAAAAGAAAAGGACTTGGGGTTAACCATTAGTAAACTGCTATTCCCTTTGGGTAAATAACAATTCAAACCATAACAATTTATAATGTCACCTTGTATAGCCTGGTCCTTGAGTGTGTCAGTCTGTCTACTGATATATGCAACTATTTGTATATGGCACTTAAAGGAAATAAAAATAAGGCATTAGCTAAAATCCTTTTTCCATGTGTACACAAAGTTTAACCTAGTATGTAACATTTGACATTAAAAAAATACAGAAAAATACATTTGTAGCATAAATTCGATTTTAAACCTGTCTGTGTAGCGATTCCCGCGGAAAATAAAAAATTAATGAGCTAGGCGTTCACATGGTATCGTGACGTCACCTATGACACACACTCGTATCAGGCCGACCCTTTCCATGCATTCAGAGCATGTTTACAAGTATAGCTTTTGGGTCGAAACGAGTCAGAATGAGTTATTGTGCAATATTCCGATGAAATACAAACACTAGTCATCACAGAGAAACAAGCAGTTATCTTACCGTTCCACATGAATCCAATTTTATTCAAAACAATGAATGCGAATGGGCCTACAAGTCGACTAGGTTTCGCCGAACTTGGGCTCGTTTTCAGAATAATTATATCGAATGCAACTGACGAGAGATAATCTACACCAATAAACATACATAGCAAACATACATTGTATCCAGCTACAGAACGTAACATGTATAATCTCATAATATCACTAGAATATCGATGTACGAAGGAGGAGTTGTACAATTTATCATAACAACTTAAATCAGTCAGTGAATTTCTGTCGGTCCTGTTAGCTCAGTTGGTAAAGGCGTTGGTTCCTTAGCATTTATTTTGCAATCGGGCGACGTGTTTTTACCCATTTTCACTCCTCACCAGCCACGTATGCTGTCGATCCACAGTTCGTACTCTCATCTCTTCTCCATCAACTCGCACTTCTTGCGGCCGTGCATTTTGCGCGGGAATCTGTAGTCCGGTGGCAGGTTGTAGTTGCACACCAACACATAGGGAAGATGACAACCCAAAGAAAACACACACTGCACTCTTCTTTTTGTGTGAATATTGATGGTCATACTTTTAGAGCCACTTCTATAAATGAATATATTTAAAGTAGTTTTACAACATTTTAGTATATTTATTTGTTAGCAGTTTTATCTTTTTATACTTTTTCTAGTATGACTAATGCTTTTAACATGTTTATTTTGTTAACATTTCCGTTATGTAAAGTACTACTATGAATGTATGCAAAGTGCCCAAGAGCAATTTTGATTGATCGAGCATTATATAAATACCTTTATTATAATTATTCTTTAGCTAAAGCACTGAACATCTGCAAATTGTAATAATTTCAGCTGGATTTACTTAACATAATGACAATACTTCTACAGGACTGATCAAGATAATACAAACTTTTGACTGTTGTATCAACATATATAAAATAACGCATACAAGAACCACATGGCAGCATGCACATATTATCACTTCCACTTGTATGATCCTTTCAATTATCCACCAACTTTGCCCTGTATGACAGAAATGAATACTAATGGTAAAAAGTGACATACCCAATAATTTAAACCTATCACAAACCGAATATGTGAAACTTAATCAAATTATATGGGAGAACTCAAAACAGTCATTCGCAGATGTACTAAGATGTACAGTAAATGAATGTTTCATTTACTGAAGTACTGAGAGAACAGTCTCCTACTGAAGTATAGAGAGAACAGTCACTTACTGAAGTACTGAGAGAACAGTCATTTACATAAGTACCGAGAGAACAGTCACTTACTTAAGTACTGAGAGAACAGTCACTTAATTAAGTACCGAGAGAACAGTCACTAAAGTACCAAGAGAATATTCACTTACTGAAGTATAGAGAGAAGTCACTTTCTGAAGTACCGAGAGAACAGTCACTGAAGTACCAAGAGTATATTCACTTACTGAAGTATAGAGAGAACAGTTACTAAAGTACCAAGGGTATATTCACTTACTGAAGTATAGAGAACAGTCACTTACTGAAGTACTGAGAGAACAGTCACTTACTGAAGTACCGAGAGAACAGTCACTAAAGTACCAAGAGAATATTCACTTACTGAAGTATAGAGAGAACATTCACTTACTGAAGTACCGAGAGAACAATAACTAAAGTACCAAGAGAATATTCACTTACTGAAGTATAGAGAGAACAATCACTTACTGAAGTACTGAGAGAACAGTCACATACTGAAGTACCGAGAGAACAGTCACTGAAGTACCAAGAGTATATTCACTTACTGAAGTATAGAGAGAACAGTCACTGAAGTACCAAGAGTATATTCACTTACTGAAGTATAGAGAGAACAGTCACTAAAGTACCAAGAGTATATTCACTTACTGAAGTATAGAGAGAACAGTCACTTACTGAAGTACCAAGAGAACAGTCACTGAAGTACCAAGAGAACATTTACTTACTGAAGTATAGAGAACAGTCACTTACTGAAGTACCAAGAGAATAGTCACTAAAGTACCAAGAGAACATTTACTTACTAAAGTACTGAGAGAACAGCCACTTGTGGAAGTACCAAGGTAACAGTCATTTACAGAAGTACTGAGAGAACAGACACTTACTGAAGTATCAAGAGAACAGTCACTTACTAAAATACTTAGAGAACATGTGTGCGTTGAGCGTGGCACTCATCAAGTTTGTGGTCTGGCCGTCCAGCTGTCAACTCCTTCAAGATGATCACGTGGAAGTCCGACTGCAAGTCTCACTCGTGGATCTCATCGAGGATCACACGTGACATCCTCGACAGCCAACCAAACCAATGTGTACTTCCTTGAATGGACTGATGATCTGTTTCTTAGTTGTGAATGTTAGACCTGATTACCTTACAAGGAACTTTGATTCTATTGTGCACATTTCAACCGCATCGAGCGGTCTTCTTCAGCAGAATGAAGTTACAGGTCACATGACAGTTGTCATGTGACGCAAGCTGGAGAACTTGATTGTGTTTTGTCTTCCACAAGTTCCTCTATTCATGCACTGATACAACCATCTGTTACATCTACATTTACAATTATCATACCTAGAGCTATATATGAAGCAATCATTTCAAATACTTTATTATGACTTTCCCAGTTTTAATTGTAACTTAAGTTAGATATAGATGGCAAACAGAAGTCTTTGGTATAGCGAGAGTACAGTTCTTAACAATAATGTGTCTCTCAGATGGGAAGCTAACTGGCTGGAGGTACTAGTTAAATGCTGTATATTTTTTCTCACATATTTTTCAATATAAACATATATTTTGCTTGGACTGACAAAGATGAAATAACACTCGGACGTGTGCAGTATACTGCCCTTGTGACATCTTTCAACTAAAAGCAAACTGGTCAGCAGAGTCCTATAATTGTTCACATCTTTTTCTCGCTAAAATATTCAATGATTCATTGTTATCTCCATCACTCTGGGATGACCAGGGCCCGCTTCATTAAGATTCTAAAGAGCTCATCAGGCCAATTTTGTTCTTTAAAATCAAATCCACTCCTCAACAGTGATCTGGATTCTATCAACACGAGCACGAGCAGGCAGGACACTGTCACTGGTGGTGTGTCATGGAAGTAGTGTCCTCTGTCATATAATAGTGGCTGTTTTTGTTTTTTTAATCAAAGATTTTCCTAAAGAGCTCATTAACTTAAAGAAATGATCCACAGTACAGGACAGAGCCTTGTTGTCATGGCTGCTGTCTTCAACAAACAGACACATCAACCCATTAACTGGTAAATTACATCAAGTGCTACACAGTGTGTATGAAGGGCTCATGATACAGTTAGACTTCCTGTTTCATTACAGATGAAAAAAGTGCAGTGTATTTTTTAGAAATGATTTTTTTTTTCTTCAAAATTCACCTCCTCTGACATAAATGCATTTGAGTAGTCAGATTTCCAGGTGTGATTGTGTAGAAGGTGTTGACTGTAAAATGGTGGATTTCTAGATGATTTGAATAAGTGGAAGGATATTTGGCAACAATTTGTCTGTTTGACCCTTTGGCGGAGTAATGCTTGCCGGCATTCGTAAATATTGATGGGTGTCACACATACTTGCCTTTTAAGGAAGCTAGAAATAAGAGATTTTGACTAAACTCGACCAGCATGTCAACGAGATGATGATAACAACAGGTGAGAAGTTTAAGAATTCTTGTAGGTCACCTTTTCTTATAATCAGACAAAACGTTAACATGGTCGCCAATGGGAAAATAACTGTATCATAGCCCTGAAACGATGCATACATATGACACAAGTAAAAAAACCTCTGTCTTCTTCACACATATCAAATTGAGAAATGTGGCTTTGAGAAATACACCTTGATCTGATACAGTAACTGTCACTACATAGAACAATGGAAAAACTTACTTCAACAAAATAGTAGCAATTATCTTTATTATTATTTTAACTGTGAAGCGCTGTGGTAGGTAATGATTTACTTTAAAAAGTGCTAAATCAAGAACAGGCATTATTATCATTTTTATAACACTACAATGTTGTTGTTGTTTGTGCGTGCATGCATGTGTGGGTGTGTGTGAGAGACAGAGAGTGAGACAGACACAGAGAGAGAAAAAACAATGACGATTACAAACGCAGCCACATTTAGTTCCGTTGAAATAAGTTGGTGGACTGAGACTTGAGGCACTAATGTCTGCCACAACTTACGACTCTAGTCTGATCTGGTTTCCAACACTGTCTCCACAGAGCTTGCGTCGCTCCTCTGCCACTTGCTCGGCCACCTACAGGCAGAACTACAAAACTACAACTGCAAGATGTACAGAAATGATGGCCTACACGTTATGTCTAGTTTGCTCATTTCTTCATTTTATATGCAAATAGTTACTGTTTGCAAACACCAAAACAGAGATTTACTACATTTGACTAACAGTTAGTAGTTTTTAGTAAGACAAGAAAATAGGTAAAAAATGCTAAAAGAAATTTTCTTTTTAGATTGTTCCAACTTTCAACTATTGCATACAGCAATGGCACTGATCTGTCATGGTTGAGTGCACATGATGCGACACAGAGAACCATCGCCGCGGGCAACATAGTCTTCTAGGATGAACCGAGTTACCTGGCAGACGAGAGCAATCTGCTGTGATCACTTTTAGATGAGAGTCATGAAGCACAACATTGCATATTGTAATGTCTTCATAGAAATAATGCTCAAAGATATTTAATTACAATTCTTTAAACAAGTTTTTTATTTATTTCTTGAAATGTTAACTACAGGTATTCACGTCAAATTAATTTTAATTATTTAGCAGAGAAATATAATGCGACACCAATGTTACTCCAGAGTGACATCAGTGTGACACCAGTGCAACACCAACGTGACACCAGTGCGACACCAATGTGACAACAGTGCAACACCAGTCCGACACCAATGCAACACTAATGTGACATCAGTGTGCCAACGGTATTACACCAGATTGACGCCAGCATGACGCCAGTGTGAAACCAGAGTAAAACCAGTGTGAGGTCAGTGTGACACCAATGTGACACCAGTGCGACACCAATGTGACACCAGTGCAACACTAATATGACATCAGTGTGCCAGCGGTATGACACCAGATTGACACCAGCATGACGCCAGTGTGAAACCAGCGTAAAACCAGTGTGAGGTCTGTGCGATACCAATGTGACACCAGTGCGACACCAATGTGACACCAGTGCAACACTAAGTGTACCAACGGTATGACACCAGATTGACACTAGCATGACGCCAGTGTGACACCAGTGTAAAACCAGTGTGAGGTCAGTGTGACACCAGCCTGATACCAATGTGACACCAGTAACACACATGACTTGACACTATTGAACTCATCTGCATCCGGTGTCTCTATGACGCTCATCTGACTGACACGACACAATGACACTGACTTGCGTGGTCTTGCCGCACCCTGTCTCTTCGCTGATGACAATCACCTGGTTGGAGATGATGTGGCTCATGAGTTGCTACAGGGAATACAACATTACACGATTAACTCTTGACATGTCATAAGAATACAGAGGGTGTAAAGAGAGATCTGTGTACAAATAAATAAATATACTTACATAGCGGTTAGAAACTATTCAAGACGTTTTACATGTAAAATAGTAACACATCAAAAAAGTAATTAAGTATAAAATAAAAATACAATATAAAAAAGTTATTTTTAAATATTTGTATTGTTGTGTCATATAAACAAACGATATAACTAATAAAAGCTTAATGCCAAGTGTAAAAGTCATAATAGCAGTTAGAATGTTGAATAAAAGGGAATGTTTAACAGTGCTCTTAAAAGTCTCATTGTTCATTTACAAACTGTGGCCATGATCAAGTGACCGCTCCAGCCAGTGGCTCATTCACCACACACTGAACTAAATTCAGGGCCAGGTTGCTCATGCAGCCACCCCAATATGAGAGATAGAGCCTATTCAGTTATAAATAGAGACCAGTTTTTGAAAAAAATAGGCAAAATGTTAAAATTTACCAGTTTCGGGGGTCTTTGGGGGCCCTTAGAATGATTCAATAAAATACAGATTTCTTGTGCATAGTTGCAGTACCCGAAGATATGTCTATGCAAAATTAGAGAAAAAGTTGCTGAACGGTTCCTGAGATATGCCAGCTAATGGCACACGGTGGACGTGGAGTAATGGCATAAGTCCATTGGACCTTTGGCCCAAAGTACTAAAAACGGGTGAAATCAATCAGTATAATGTGGCGTGGCAATACACATTCAGTGTAGGAAAACATTTCACTCAAGGGAAACCAGTTCCACTTGAGATCTAAATGGGGGTTACAGTAATGTCTCGAGAGAGAGGTGCAGTATAAGGTTTGTGGGAGCCTTTAAACGCAGGTCTATAAAATAATGCACCCACAAGACATTATGGGCCTGATTTGGCTGTAGTCTAATTCTGAAGTTCGATAGCACTTCCGTACCATGGTATAAAGCTGCGACTATAACAACATATAACGTTTGCACTTCAAGTGGATGAAGGCAAAGTATCGAAACAAGTGAGAGTGCGACACGGCAAGATGTCAAATCTGGAAAGAAGCCCTCTTGGACATCTGAAGGGTTTATTTAGTTTGACCAGCCACATGGACACAGTTGACTGTAGCTATCTGAAGAAACAAGAACAACACACATTTCTTTTTAGAGCCGACCAACACTTTGCAAAATATAATGAGACATGTGGAGAGTTAATTCATAACTTCTCCAAACATCCATCAATTCATCTTTTAAAACCAATGCAGTCCACCTTGTAATATAACACATACATTATAAATTGCCAAACAAATCAACATGATTATGTTTTACCAATAGATAAACTAATCTGCCAAACAATATTCCATAAAAAGGCTTTGATGGAGCAGAGCGCAGTGGAGCAGTAGCTAGAGCTTCAGACTTTCGACCGAGAGAACCCAGGTTTGAATCCTGTGCTGCCGTGTCAAACCTTGGACAAGTTTGTTCACTCTATGTTGCTCCAGTTCACTCAGCTGTATAAATGAGTACCTGGCAATAGACAGTTGTGGATATAAAGTATTTGATATGTACAGCTATTTTGTATTAATCAACTTAATTAAAGCTTTAACATTGTTAACAAGTAAAATATTAACAACAAGAATAATCCATACTAAATTCACTATATAGTGGTGTTATATGGTTTCACAATTAGCTAACAATAATTAAAAACAACATATTTCTGAAAGGGGAGCATCCATGGCCCAATGCCCACCTAAATACACCAGTTTAGGAGTATAAACTGAATGGATCAGGGTGAAATCCATTAAACTATTTATTAAGACATTTATACAGTCTTTCATACTGCTGACATTATTGATGTTAAAACTGTTGAACCATTCAGTACCTAAATGACAAGCACACCTATGCGCTACAATTTTTTGTATAAAATTAACCTGTCACTGTATATAATAAAACTAGCAATTATTACAAGAAAAAACTTTTTTGGCAAAATAAAATATTTGCAAACAAATTAATATGTATTGTATAATAGCCATGATATATTACCACTGATAAATAACATTAAAAAGCAGCAGCAATTACACAAGCCGATGATCATAATAAATACCATCAGCTGATGTCAACATTAAATTTAAGGTAACCTTATTTAATTAAATACCGCGTGTTTTATTAACTGACTTTGACAATATTATTGAAATATAAGGGCTCAGCACACTGTCAGTTTTCCCATTGGCGACCATGTTAACGTTTTGTGTGATTATAAGAAAACGTGACATGTAAAGTTTCTTAAACTTCTCACCTGCTGTTATTATCATCTCATTGACATGCTGGTCGAGATTAGTCAAAATCTAATATCTCTAGCTCTTGCAAAATGCCTGTATGTATGACACCCGTCAATATTTACAACTGGATTCAGGCAGTAATCCGGCTAAAGTGTCAACTAGCCAAATTGCTGCCAGATACCCTTCCGCTTAGAAAAATCAGCAAAAAAGACACAATTTTACTGTCAATAGCTTCTACAATCACATCTAGAAATCTGACTACTCAAATGCACTTATGTCAGAACAAGTGAACATTATAAAAAATCATTTCTCAAAAATATACTGCACTTTTTTTTCGTCTGTAATCAAGCAGGAAGTCCAACAGTGTGCTGACCCCAAATAGGTATGGCAATTTTTGAAAAAAAAATTGAAATTACTATATTTTAGAGGCACTCATATCTCAAACACAGTGCAATATTTGTTTTGGTAATTCATCCACATGTTTTTTTTGTATACACATTTCAAAAGCGCCACCCTACTTGACCGGGCATCATATGAGTAAACATTTTACTGTTGGACATATTCTAATCTGGCATAACTCTACACTGTACACACTTTCTCATCCGGCATATATGAAGACCTAACCCTGTTTTCCAGAAAGTCCAGTATGTTTTCTGTAAACATATCACATACAGGCAGTTGTTATGTTGCATTTATATTGATTTTTTACTTTTTCCCTGTTAGACAACTGTAATTATACATGATGTATGACCTTAAAGTGTGGATTCTTCAAAGGCCAGACGTCCTAATGAGTTCAATTGCACAGTATTACACAACCCAATTAGTAGACATTCAATACACTGTGGCACTTGCCTGATTGAGTACTGATCAAGTCAGGTGACTGTATGTCCTGGCAGCCTGGGCCTAGGAGCTGAATCCCAGTAGTCACTCTGCCAAGATGTCATTAGGGTTGCTCCCAACCTCTTCACATGTGTTTAATTAGCTGAAGTAAACAAAAAAAGATTGTTTAATCACCCTTCTGCAATGTCATTGGTCCATTTATGATATAGATTTCCAAATGGAGGCTTCACTAATGTGATTCTCTCCCCACCCCCCTTATCACACCCAAGTTCTGTCACTGTGATTTGGACTTTCAGACTCATTAGAAGTCTGTGATTTCAAATAACGGTTTGTCCCTTTCAACTGTTATTCTGCCGGGATTATTCTGCATTATTACAATGAAGGAGACTGCAAATTATGAGACTGGTAAACTTAGCAAACGTAGTGATAAGAATACACCGCCTGTTAGAGGAATGAGGAGAAATCGGCGCGGTTTCCAACAAGGCCACCCACATTTTGAAGCAATGCATGGTGAATCAACAGAAACACCACACAGTCATGTATGGATGCCACGACTCGGCATGGCTGACTTTTCAAGAGTCGTACAAGAAACTTCTGGTGGACTGTTAACGGTACCCGATGCTGACGGCAGGCCTGGCAATAGCAAAATTCTTGCCCAGATTTAACAGACAGCTACCTCCAGCCAGACGAAAATCAAGGAGCATCCGAGATGCGTCTGCTAAATATGAAAAAGAGTGCTCAGATGTGGAATGAATGTTACACTGAGCACGCCTGCAAGACGACGTGCACTTCTCCACAGTTTCAAATATACCATGAACAACAGATTGGTCTCTGTTGGAAGCAATCACTCCGATGTACAAATTGTGACTATCATTCGCGCATGTACAAACTATACACTGAGGTCAGCACTGGACGTAGTGGTCAGCGAGCTGCTACAACTAATGTCGCACTTCACGTAGGTCTCCAGGATTCGACAATAGGGACCACAAAGATCCGTCACATTCTAGCTGCAATGGACACACCATCACCTAGTCGCACAGGATTACAGAGAACTGCAAACAAGGTCGCAACTGTCACTGCACAAGCAAACCATGGATGACTTACACAGGAGAAGACAGAAAACAAAAGAGACCAACACTCTGCGTGGTCTGCCAGAAGATGCTCCGATTAACATAAGCGTCGATGTTCGGTACAACTCCACAAATCTCAAAAACACTTACAGCTGTGGTGGGCAGAATGCGTCACAGGCTTTGGGAACTGCAATCAGTTGGCAAACTGGTGAAAAGGAAATCAGCTTTCTGGATGGACAGCAAGCTGTGTAAACTAGGAGCTTCACTTCGAAACAAGGGTGTCAATGTCACCTGTCCTGGCCATGCTGGTTGCACGGCCAATGTGCAAGCAACAGATCCGCTGTCCGAGTACAGAATTGGGAAAAAAATTGGCGACAGTTTAGCACAAGATGACGTTGCAATCAAGTATGTTGCTACAGACGGTGATGCATTAGCATCGCGAGGTGTACAAGATGCAATGCCAGCAGGTATGGAGACACAGAGGCAATCTGATACGACGCATCTGTCTCAAACGCAATTTCGTCATATCATGAAAGCATCATTCTCCCCCAGGATGTTTCCAGGAGAAACTGCTGCAAGGCGAGCAGAAAACAGAAAAATGTTTGCGGAAGATGTGAAAACAAGATGCCAGAAGATCTACACAAGTGTCCACATACTTCACGACAGTGACACGACAGTTATAACTAGACGTATGCCCGACATCATTCAAGCCACACTCGACTGCTATTCTGGCTCGTGCAGAAACTGTCGCAGACATGCAATTGTCTGCCGTGGTGGTCGCAAGAATTGGTGGAATACCTCACAGCATTTGAAGGCCTGCGGCCTCACGCGACTAAATATGACAGACAGTGATCGAGCAACACTTCAAGGACTGATTGAAATGCGTCTTGGCAATGCCGCACTTCAAATGACATGAAGCAGACTAACAACAAATCCAAATGAATCTGCAAACAGAGCTTATTCCGCGTCGGTACCTAAGAACGTTAAATTCAGTCGAAATGCACTGGGACGTGTGTGTTCAGTCATCGATCGTCTAAACTACGGTGCTGGAGATTAAATGCTACGAAAATTGGAAAATGTGCAGTGTCCCATTACAAAGGGCGGAAGAGTTGCTCACGCTGTTAAACGGATCCAGCAAGATATAGCATACCAACGACAATATGCCAGACGGCCATCGGTGCGCCTACACAGACGAGCCACCAAGTCAAAGAGGATGAGAGACTACATTAGGGCGAAACGACAGAGATGCCAAGACGGCATCTACAGAAAGAGTCAACTTGATCCCAAACCAGCATGTCATACAGTAACAACAGTAGCAGTGACAGCAACGGGAGTTACACCAGTGAGAAGGAGGCGCCGACAGCCACCGGGAAATCGTACTGATCACCCATATTCGTCAAGGTCACGAAAATCGGCCGATCACTCTTACGCAAGCAGAGAGTAGACAGACACAAAGACACACATACACACGAGCACAATGTGCATACACAATATTATAACAATACGACATTCTGTATTTCTGCAGTGTCTACTTGGGCTGCAAACTGACCATCATCCATGCAAACACAATGTGAAGACCTAGACCATCCGACACACACGACACCATCTGCCTGCCGACATTCATGCGAACACAATCCGACTACGAGCACCACGAACATCTTGAGTACCATGATCAATCGACACGATGCAATGCTACATCAGTGACAGCAGGGGCTGACTGATGTCGACATATATCACTGACAGCAGGGGCTGACTGATGTCGACATATATCAGTGACAGCAGGGGCTGACTGATGTCGACATATATCAGTGACAGCAGGGGCTGACTGATGTCGACATATATCAGTGACAGCAGGGGCTGACTGATGTCGACATATATCAGTGACAGCAGGGGCTGACTGATGTCGACATATATCAGTGACAGCAGGGGCTGACTGATGTCGACATATATCAGTGACAGCAGGGGCTGACTGATGTCGACATATATCAGTGACAGCAGGGGCTGACTGATGTCGACATATATCAGTGACAGCAGGGGCTGACTGATGTCGACATATATCAGTGACAGCAGGGGCTGACTGATGTTGACATATATCAGTGACAGCAGGGGCTGACTGATGTTGACATATATCAGTGACAGCAGGGGCTGACTGATGTCGACATATATCAGTGACAGCAGGGGCTGACTGATGTCGACATATATCAGTGACAGCAGGGGCTGACTGATGTCGACATATATCAGTGACAGCAGGGGCTGACTGATGTTGACATATATCAGTGACCAGTTGTAACGATCACACATCGGAAAAGTTCATCGTACACGAACTCCCGAAAAAATGTAAGTGCTCACCTTTTTTTAATGGATTTAATTTTAAATCTAACATGCATGCAGGGTAAATGCCATGACCACGACATTCGCCTGATTTCACGCAAGAAATTCTTTCATTGTTGACACCGTGTGGTTCCAGGCTGACATGTGTGGCTGTCACACAGAGACTATTGTGGCAGAGATGTGAAGCATCTAGATTCGCTCTTACAAATGTTCTCCTGTGGTGCAGCATATAGCTTAACCGGTGTGCCGTGATGGTACGTCTATTGCCACATCTAAACTTGCAGCTAACTGCTCCGTATTTCACCCCTGTGCCTTTTGTGCAGCCTGTCCACAATATACACTGATTGTTTGTTGAAATAGACACATTTTAATTAATTTTGTCTGCATATTTTTCATAAAACCTGTCGTCCACGATGCCTCACTGTGTAGCGTGTTTCCGTTGCTAGGGACTTTCATTGGGCTCAGCACACTGTCAGTTTTCCCATTGGCGACCATGTTAACGTTTTGTGTGATTATAAGAAAACGTGACCTATAAAGTTTCTTAAACTTCTCACCTGCTGTTATAATCATCTCATTGACATGCTGGTCAAGTTTGTCAAAATCTAATATCTCTAGCTCTTGCAAAATGCCTGTATGTATGACACCCGTCAATATTTACAACTGGATTCAGGCAGTAATCCGGCTAAAGTGTCAACTAGCCAAATTGCTGCCAGATACCCTTCCGCTTAGTAAAATCAGCTAAAAAGACACCATTTTACTGTCAACAGCTACTACAATCACATCTAGAAATCTGACTACTCAAATGCACTTATGTCAGAGCAAGTGAACATTGTAAAAAATCATTTCTCAAAAATATACTGCACTTTTTTTCGTCTGTAATCAAGCAGGAAGTCCAACAGTGTGCTGACCCTGTCAGTCTCTAGGGAACATGCTCCACATCCTACCCAGCCAACCCCATAGGGTGATTAATCATGAGGACATTAGTGGCCACTGGGCAGTTTCTAATACTGACTGCATAGCTTCATAGTCCAGAACACATTTATGTTGCTAAATGCATAATATGGCCGTATTATATTAACCTAATAGCACGTAGATTAAGCATCATAATACAAAACACAGTACCTGATTAAACATGATTAAAACTGTATACTCTGCAAGTTATATCACCAGCAGAATGCAAGTATTCTAAAACTCATTAAGACCACTAGTGTTTACAACCAGCCAGTGGGGGTCAACCACAGCATCCTGGGGTATCCACTTAAAGCAATTTTCCATATAGTGAAAACCCTTTTAACTAAATAAATGCTTTAAAACATCCATGCAAGTTTAGGTCTAATGATGGACAATCTATCAATTCATGATGTGGTACAATTAGAAAAGGGAAATAATACCTTAAAAGTATTATTGAATAAGTTGACACTCACCAAAAATAAATGTCTCCTCCTTGTTGTGCGAAACCTGAGCCAGCCTAGCCCACAGCTGCTGTACCAATACTTGGTGAAAATACACGTAACCAGTGTCTCTGGAGTTTATCTCATACCATTCAAGCTGGTTACTCATAGTAATTAATTACCTAAATATAATTATAATCAACACCTTAGCAATTAAATCATGAAAATGTAGTTTCATAAAATAAAGAATGTAACAATATCCGTCATCTACTTAGCATATGGTGCTGCCATATTGTGGCTGGTAGCGACATTAGAATGAAAATAAATGTGTTCCATCTCTTAATTAGCATGTTACAGCATAACTATGAACATGTGTAGGTGTCCAAACTGCTACCTTACACTATTACATTTAGGATAACTGTTAAGTGCGTGACCACCGTCAAGCTTTATTAAAATGTTGATAACGGTAATGTAATAATGCATGTGCTTTGCAATACAACGACGGCGTGTCTTCTGCTAAATCAAACATTCCCGCATACGCCACGCACAGTTGCACATCGCTTTAAAACGTTGCCTTATGTTTTTTGTCATAAAGAAAAACGTCTAATACCAGAATTTCAACAAAACAATATGTATGTCCAAATGTTCCACGTGTTCGGCATCTTATTTTTGGTAGCTTTAGTCTTGACTGTACTGTATGTGTACGAGTATATATCTAAATAGGAAATCAGATATATTTCGCAGCCAAACTTCTTGCATGTTTGTAACACTAAACACATCTCATGGAACTGCGAATGCATAAAGTTTCTTGTAACAAACGCTACAACTATCTGTCATAGACACAATGTGGTTTAAATAACACAAAGGACAATATTTCCATCAACCCACACGACGAACCGTGTATGACTGATGTGGATGAAATCCGTCATTTCTCACGTACGTAAATACACAACATTATTATG